>PVJS01027079.1:0-26509 GCA_004027185.1 Glis glis | reverse complement strand
AGAGAGAGAGAGCGAGCTGAGGCTGGCCACGAACCCGGATCCTCCGGTCTCCGCCTCCCAAAGTACTGGGATTACAAGCGTGCGCCACCACGCCTGGCTTACTTTTCATTTTATACTTGTTTGAACTGTGTTTGGGATCATTCATATTCATATTCATATTCATATTCTCTCTCTCTCTCTCTTCCTTTCTTAGGCTACTTGAGTTGTATTTTAGAAAGAAGAAAAAGAGCCAATTGTGTATCATCAGCATAGTCTCTTATAGGCAAAGCTCATCAGTAATTGATGTGGGAATTGCACCTTTTACCCTTTGGATGCCACCTCAGCATGCTGAAGTGAGTTTTGCAAGGATTTTGTTTCCTAACTTCCTTTCTCAGAGCTTACTCCAATGGTTTTACTATGTTATCACAATTTCACTAAGAAAAATCAGTTCCTCAATTTGGGCTTCTTGGTTACTTAGTAACTGTATCAATCTTAGCCCTCTCCTTTCTATAACTTCTTCATACTGACTCCTGTACTAACCAACACAATCAGGCATAGGGATACATTTACTTCTGCCTCGGTCCTCCACCATCCAGAAATGCATTTCCTACTCTTTGCAAAGAAATGAAGTCTCTTCTTTCAAAACTCTCCTCCCATATGAGGACTTCTGAATTTATTGCCAACTTATTTTTATCACTCAGAATTCCTGAAGATAATTTATCGTGTATGAGCCCCATGTGGGCATTAGTTCTATTTCTGCACTGGTCACATATGTGCTCTAAGAGCAGGGGTCAAGCCTTTCCTTTCTTAAGTGTCTCCCCATTGTGACCTAATATGTACCTTATACAATATATCCACACTGTTGTGTTAACTGACTTAATGTTATTAATCTAAATTGCTTACAAAGTAATTCTATAAAAAACATATAAGCAACAGTGGAACCTGGAATTGTCATAGAAATAATCTCCAACCCTGTGTGGTAAATTTCATGGAGTTACCTACTCATCTCTCACTGCACTTTCTCTTAGAATGGCTTTTTACTATTGCAGAATCTGGAAAGCTAAAAGATGTATTTCCCAGTCATTCTATACAACTACTGAGGTATCTGGAAAGAGAAAGCAAGGCAGAAGAGATCTTGATTCATTTTAGGGTTTTGTTTTTTGCTTGTTTCTTGATGGAGAATGGAAAGATTTTCTGTAGCAGATTTCTGTGCTCGTTCTTTACCTTTATGTGTGTCAAGAAGCAACTGTGGAGATGTGGTGGTCAGAATACATGCTCCCATGTCAATTCACACATTTTGAGGCTATCGTGCCGAGGAGCTCTGTGGCATCTGGATTAGAGTAAGGCTTCTTGTGTTCTAATGGCAGTGTGTGGGGGGGTGTCATTCCTAGGGGCCTACCAGAGCCGGGTCCAGGCTTTCCAATGACTTTATGAGCACCGAATTCCTACTGTGTATTAGATTTCTATGGCTAAATTGCCACAAACTTGACAACTTAACACAACAGAAACTTATCCCTTACAATTTTGGGGGCCACAAGTCTGAAATGAGTCTTATGGAGCTAAAGCAAGGTGTTGACAGGACGATGGTCCCTCTAGAGGCTCTAGGGGAGATCAGCTTCCTTGGCTTTTCCTGTCTAGAGCGTTAGTTCTTGCATTGCTTGGCTCATGTCCCTTTCCTCTATGTCCAGAGCCAGCATTAGCATCTTCTTTCTCTGTCTCTGCTTCCATCACATGGTCTTTTTCTCCTCTGTCTGAAATTTCCTTCTTCCTCCTTCTAATAAAGACACTTTCTATTTATTCATGACAATATAGGATCATCTGGATAATACAGGATGATCTCAAGATGTTTAATTTGTTAACAGACATAAAATCCACTTTGTCATATAAAGTCATATAAAGTAACATACACAGGTTCCTAGGAGTATACCTGGATGCCTTTGGGAACCATTGTCAGCCCTGCTGCATTATGCCTTCCTCTCTCACATGTCACCAAATGAAGTAAGATAGTCATGGATTTCAGGCACTAAGGACACTGACATCTTTTTTTTTTTTTTGAGGGGAGAAAGAGGCATTATTCTGCCTGTTATAGAAAAGCACATACAAAAAATGTAAAAATGTGATATACAAATAATAAAAATTACTCTCCTTCTCACCTTCCCCTCATTTGGCCCATCCTTCCTCTTTAGCTCTGAATCCTGCTACTCTCCTAGATAAACCTCCTGCTGAAGTGCATTGAGCCTCTGGCAAGTTAACAGACATCCTGAATAAATCCTGCCTTGGCTGGTCTCGGTCCTCTAGGTGGAAGGACCCTCCTCCTTCCTTTCCTTACAACTTCAAGCCTCTCCCATTATTGCAGTGACTAACAAAAATTCTTCCTGCTCTCTAAAAATTCTCCCCAAAACTTCAGCTTAAAGGGATTTTGGAGATCTTGTGGCCATTGCCCTCACCACCGTGAGATTTATGATTTTATGAGCTATTTCCATGTAAGATCACATCTCTTATACTTAGCAGGAATGTAAGCTCCTAGAGGTGAGATACTCTATTTTGCACTCAAAGAGTTGTCAATCATGAATATACTAAAAGAAAATTCATACTACTAAGCTTATATGAATATATCGAATATGTCTATTTCTTATCTAAGTGTCCTATAACATAAACATTGGTTTTAAAATTCATATTAACTTGCTGTGCTTTCACATTGTTCTTACACCAGTCAGTGATTGCAAAAAGATGACAGCACATGATATATAAAAAGTCCCCTTTTCCTCTAAAGGCTCAATCCATTTGTTAGAAGGCCCAAACATAATTATTTTCTGTTCAAAAACCATATGAAGCCAGGCATGGTGGTGCATGCCTGTAATATTAGTACTTGGGAGGCTGAGACAGGAAGATTGCAGGTTCAAGACCAGTCTCAGCAACTTAGTGAGTCCCTCAGCCACTTAGTGAGACCTGTTTCAAAAAAAAGTGGGGGAGGACTAGGGGTATAGCTTCGAGGTAGAATGCCCCTTAGTTCAATTCCTAGTACCAAAAAAAAAAAAGCATATGAAAATCATATACTATAAATACTAAGGAAGCAGTCTAATGGAGCCCAGTGAAAATTTCAGTTTCAATATTTTAATGTTTGTTAACTTAATGTGATTGTCATAAAGAGCCTTCTCAAAGCTGAAAATTACATTTCTATGGTATTGTCTACAAATTTGCTCCTTGCTGTGCAATAAATGAAAAAGATGGTTCTCATATCATGAATTCCCACACATGGAACTATGGAAAACTCAAATCAAATTTGGGTATTTGGATAAAAATATTAGATAAAAGGAATGATTATGAATTGACTATATTAGACAAAAATTGAATAGTTATGCAGTCTAAATTTTAATGAGTGACTTTTGGATTATATGTTAGTTTAAAACATTTTATTTTAAAAATAATTAGGATAATTATTACTGTTATTTTAAGTTGAGGAGATATATATTAAATGAGTTTTTTTCTACTAGAGAAGATGCCAAATGTTACACATACTTATATTTTCTTAGAATATAAAGAACAATATTTGAAGATGAGCCTTTGAATTAAGGATAAAAATCATATTTAAATGTGTACAGAACTTTTTGCATTGATCTTTCTGATGAAACCAGGAAATTACTTTGTAAAACCTGAATGCATGTATTAAACGAGATTTCTATTTTCTTCAAAACATAAATGGTTAAAAATAGCCCACTTTATAATAGATATTAACTTATTTCTACACACACATAACTTTCCATTCAAACATCCCACACTATGTACTACTATTTCCATCCATCCATCCATCCATCCATGTGCTTATGTTTCTATTCATGCCTCTATCCACTAAATTTATGTCTATTATCTTAAAAGAAATGAGATGCTCAGAACGAGTCAATACTTTCTTAATAATACAACTAAACAACAATTTCTTACTAGACTCGCACTTCTTTTTATTGGTAGAACTCTTTCTTCAAATGAAATCTTGTAGATATCTTCTAATAATCAAAATACTAAAAGTTAAACTGCCCTGGGAATGAGGAAGGAGAGGTGGAAGAAGACCCTTTCATTTACCAACAACTTCCCTGGTCCTCTAAAATTATTTGAGGAACTATTAGGGCTTCATAATATACAGTCAGAGTAAGTAAAGTATATTAATATGCAGATATAGAATATATTACATGCTTCATAAAGACTTTTCTCACAAAAGTGAAAACATGAGGTTCAACATTTAGTGTTAACTCTTAGCTATTTAATTATTTCATTAGAAATATTCTGCATAGAATCCCATATGGCCCTAGTAAGTCAATCTTTTACAGTATGTACATATTATAAATAGATTTACACATAAATGCTTCCTGACTTTCATGCTACTTTTTCAGTTTTCTCCTCAGCCTTCCCACTATGCCCTACATTTCAACTTAGAAAACTTAGCTCTGTTTCTTAAACATTGTTTTTCTATTTCTGTGCTTCTGAATCTGTCTTTCTCTGTCAGGGGTTCTGCCTTGCCTCTACCATTTACAAACCCAGCTTTTTATTACTTTGGTATAAAGCTTCCTACATTCACAACTGAGTGAACCACCATTCCAGGTCTATGACATTTGCTGATGATTCTGTTAAAACAATTAAAAGCACTGTCTTTATAGTCTTCTTAAGACATGTATCCTATTTTGCCTTAAAAGTATAGATTTTGTGCATTTATTGATCCCTTAGCTAAATTATAAGTATATTCAGGAGCTGAATTGGAAAACTGGTAGCCCCTCAGTGTTGATTACAGTATAGGATCTGTCAAAACTGCTGTGGAATGGCCACAGATAGAAATATTACCTATTCTTTACAACTCCTCCCTTATCCCCAAACCCTAAACAGCTGGCAGAAACAATGTACAGCTACTGTCTAGAACAAATAAGTGAAGATTACTAGTGTGGATTAATGAACTAAAAAAGTTCTATCAGAATTCCTTGAGCATTGTCAGAATTCTTATATTACTAAAAAGTTTATTGGACTGAAATACTTTATTTAAAAAAAGCACTTTTTTCAGTATTTGCCCAGGATGAGTCTGGGCTATGTAACAGGGGAGAGGGAATGAAGGTAAGTCTCCCTCTGGCATAGTAAAGGCCCTGAATATCAAATGAAAGCAACCCAGATACTTATACAAAAATAAGGTATGACCAAAGAGTTGAACACTGTAATATTTTAGAGAGTTATGAAATTTCCCTTTCTCTGTTTCCCCTTTCCTTTTTGCATTCTGTTCTCTATTCTGGTCTATTTTGTGTCTCTGGAGAAGAAGCCACACAAAGATGAGTCAGAATTTCCAGTAACTCCAATGTGGATGCTGCCCAAGCTGAAGCTGAAGCTCTTCACTAATGAAGACTCCTGTTGCCTAATCTGTTCTCTCATGGACACCAGAGAGGAGATACTGCTGCTGTGGCTTTGCTCACATCAGCCATTCTCCATTGGTGTCATGGATTACTTACTTAATTTGAAAATCCTGACCATATAAGGTACCAAACCACAATGGCTGGACATTGTATTACTCCATTTTTTTGGCAACAACATTTCCTTTCAATTAAGAATTTTTTCATTCTAACATAAAATCTTAATCATTTGTTACTTACAAAATCAATCTTAAGAAAAGACACAATCATAAGTGATTTTCTTGATCACCTAATGTTTTTATTTAGTTTGGCCCTGTTTTGAAATGTGACTAGAAAGCCTAATAAGAGAATTCAATAGTGATCCTGATTTCATGTTCTGAGTGTCTTTCTCTTCATGTCTGAAGTAACATGAACACAGAAATGACTAATTAATATTGAATAAATTTTCATGTGATGGTAAATACTAGTTTTTAATAATTATTCATTTTCCTATTTCTTGATACTTATGAATATTTATAAATTGATATATGCAAGCACTGATCATACAACATCCCATGTAGGTATCATAACAGAACTGGATGAGGGCCACATGATTTCTACTCACTAGAAATTTGTAACCTTTCATTTTCAATTCATTGTAACATTCAGGGAAAAGCTTGATAAGCTTTTTTTCGTTCTCTCTCTTTTCTTTCATATAACTGAGCCCTAATGAAAAGATATTGCCTGAAAACTTTTGCAAAATATATTCTTATATTTTCCTGACAGTAAATAAACACTGCAGATCAAAATGTAGCATTCCCTTCAGGTGACTGCCTAAAAATCAATTCTCATGGGGCTGTGATTCTGAAGACATTATTTGAAATTCTTTGGATAGTGTCATTAAAAAATACTCAATAAGACCTTTCTTCTAATTACTGAGGCTTTGTACAATGAAGGTCAAGCTATGATTAGGGAGTATAGCATTAAAAAGAAGCACACCATAGCAGGGTCAGGAGAGCACAGCTGATGGTGCCCTACAATCTCTGGGTAATCTAGAAAAAGTCTCTTTACTCTTTCTATCCCCTGCTTCAAAACGTGGTATCAACAATGAAGCCATACAACATACTTCCCAGGATGGGTAAAATAATGATAACAATGGCAGTGTTAATAATAATATAAGTATATGGATAATAAATAAATGAAATTAGATTCCAATTTTATATTTGTAAATTAGAATAATATGCTACAGTATGGGCCCTACTAGCCAAGTATTTTACAATAATTTTATTTGAATAGACATTGTCCAATGAAATAGCTGAGAAGTTGCTTTTTGTACTAACTCCAAATTATGATGGGTCACTCACTGCAGAACACATTATTTAATGAACCTTTACTTTGATGTTCTTTGACAAGTTTGGGTTAACTTCTCCAAAGAACTTTTAAACCCATATTATTTCTATTAAACTAAAAACTATATTCAATAGGGCATACTACACTACTCATTTCATTAAATTAAAAAAATACATGTCTTGGGAGCATAATTTTCTGATTCTTACTGTGACTTTATCTGAGAACATTGTATATTTTCTAAAATGTTCTTATCCTTTTATGTTAAACAGTTTATCAACTCAAACATGAGAATGGGTTTTATGTGTATGACTTTAGTTAACAACAATGTGTTACAGACATAAACCACTAAAAATTATGGTAGCAAAATCTATATTTTACATAGCAAATTTTGCTTTTTCAGAATAAAGTGAATGAGTGAGTAATCCAATTTGGAAGATTTTATTAATTTTTGAATAGGTAATAAACATATATGGTACAAACTTTAAAAGGTACAAAAGAAAGAACATACAGGAAATGTAGATCTTCCCTTCATCCTTATTCTTTTAACCAAAATCACCTGTAAGAATTAACCACTGTTAACAATTTCTCAGCTATTCTAGAAATTATTATTTTTTGGGGGGGTGTTACCCGGGGATTGGACCCAGGAGCATTCTACCTCTGGGCTACACCTCCAGCCCTATTTTTATTCTTTATTTTGAAACAGGGTCTCACTAAGTTGTGGAGGGCCTCACTAAGTAGCTGAGGCTGGATGCAAACCCAGATCCTCCTGTCTCAGCCTCCCAAGTACTGGGATTACAAGCGTGTGCCACCATGCCCAGCTTAGAAATTATTTTAAAGAAGTCGAGTTTTAATGAGTTTATATCTCTATATTAATCTAAACTAAGTTAATATGATAGACCATGGTGCAGAGAAAAAATTTCCAAAGGAAATTCCCCATAAGTCTTCTGAAATGTTCTACATTTTAAAAGTCCACTCACCCAGTCATTTTGGGAAATGCAACATATTCCAGAATCTACTTTGAAATTTAAATTATATATCTGGAAGGCTCTGATATTTTTAAGTAAGAAATATTCTAATTTTAATTATGCTAGCATTTCCTAAACTTATTTTTCCACAGTGCACACCCCAGCCAGAATACTGATAAACAGCCTGTAAAATTAATTTGGATTAGGTAAAACTAAAGAAATGATAAAACTAAGGAAATCTGAAAAAAATGGACTTTAGATAATAATGATGTTGAATATTATTTTGTTAACAGTAATAAATGTATTTTATTAAAATAAGATGTTAATAAGAGAGGAACCTGAGTGTGGGATACATGTGAACTTTCTATAATATCTTCTCAATTATTTTGTAAATCTAAAACTTTTAAAAATAAAGTTCATTATTTTAAAAAAGTTAATTTGGGAAATGCAAATGGAACATGAAATAAAGCTAAGATGAGAATTAAACTGAAATTTTAGTCTCACCCCTACTGCATTACTGCTGGAAGACCTTCCTAAGGTCACTAAAAGGAAATCATCAAAACTTTATTTTCCCAATCACCATAAAATGGTATTAAGATATGAATTAGAATTAGTTTCTATTTTTTTCTCAGAAATTCAATTTCAGTTCTGTAATTCAGTTTAACACACATTTTTAGGTAGCTATAATATACTAGTTAACTTGAATGTGTCTTCAAAGAAATTTAAAAGTTTTAGTTTTCTGAAGCAAATTGAACATTATTTGTAGAGAGGCCTAAGTAGCTATAAATTTATGGAAAAATAAATAACTTATGGAAAATTTATGAAAAAAATTTACAGAAACAAAGCAAATGTAAATTCATAGTTTATCTAAATGGCTACCTATTTGGGAGTGTATTCAACTCTTGATCATATGACATAAAATAAGGTAAAAATTAATCATATAATATCAATGAATTACTATGAATCATTTAGAAACCTAAAATTAAAAATTAAAATTACTATGAATCCTCTATCTACTAGAAAATAATAAGCTGTTTTTAGCCATCTGATTACCTATAAGGTTATTCTATTTAATAACTTTGATACAATTCTTGGTAAATTTCAGAAGTGTATGAATTTGAATGCTTATTTCCAATAATATGAAAGTCTAAGATATTCAGATAATACCCCCTGCTTAAAATAACTAAAAATTCTAGATTGTGTGTACACAATTTTTTTCTTAATATCATTGAAGAGCTAGTAAGATACTAAGGAAATTATTAGGTTAAAATTTGTGGGAAAGCAAGACTTCTAGAGGAAAAAAGCACTGAAGCTTTTTTTCAAAAATAATTTTTTTAACTTGAGGATATTTACTGGAATTTAGGAACATAAACTTGAATTTTCAGACTTTTGAATCATAGTAGGGAAGAGACAAAGCCTAAGGCTTTTTTAAAATGGGGAATCTAATTGGAGACCCTCCCCTATAAAGTTGGGGCATTACAGATGAATTTTGTAACCATAAACCTGCCATGGGTTATATTTGCTGATGAAATTAATAAGATTTAGGTAGCTAAAAGTAAAAAACCTTAAACAATTAGTTTAACATGGTCCAAGACCAGTAGTGCCCTGAGGTGGCAGATGTAAAGTCCACACTAGTCTAACTAGTTTCCACCTCCTAGCAGTCCGTTCAGCTTCCAATGGATTAGTCCTTCAGTGAGGTCAGAGCCATCATGATCCAATCACTGCCTAAACACTGCCTCTGAACCTGGATGCCCTGGGGACCAGGCTTAACACAAGCGAGCTTTAGGAGACATTCCTGATCCAAACCATAACCCTGGCCTCAATGAATTCCCAATAAAAAAGGATATCACACAGTAATTATTCCACTCATAAGGAAGCAGGGCATATGAATGAGAATAGTAGAAATACGAATAGAAAGTGTGAAGATTTCAAATTTACATGTGAGGCAATAAAATAATCATCCCTACTATATTTAAAGAAATAAAAAATAGATTAAAATTATAACAGAAAACCATAAGAAATGGCAAAGTAGATTTATAAAAACACATATAATATCTAGAAATAAAAATATAATTCCTGAAATTCAAAATTCAATGGCCAGATTTAATAGAGATTAATTATATATATTTGAAGAGAGAATTAGTAAACAGAAAAGTAGGCTGGAAGGAATTGTGCAGAATTCAAAATAGAAAGTGACCGAAAAGGAATATAAAGAAAGGTTAAGAGACATGAAAAATTGAGTAAGAAGGTCTAAAGTCTAGTTGGAGCTCCAAAAGGAAAAGACAGAGAGAATGGGGAAGAAGAGATATTTGACAAAATAATGGCTGAGAAATTTTCAGAACTGATGGAAGTCATCAATCCTCATCCTCAGAAGTAATACTATTTTGTGCCATGTGAAAATTATAAAGTTCAAATTTCAGTGTCCATAAACAAAGTTTTATTGGAACACACAAAAAAGTCATGTGACAAAATAATTAAAAGGAAATCCTTACTTCAAGGTATCACAATGAAACTTCATAATCCCAAAGAAAAAGAGGCATTCTTAAAAGCAGTCACAGAGAAAAGATTTATTATCTTGAAGGAGTGATTGTGAGACTATTAGCCAACTCTCAAATTCCCATTAGATAAATCTTTAATATGTTGAATAAAAATAACTATTAACCTATAATTCTAGCTACAGTACAGTTTTTATTTACCTGTTGTTGGTTTTTTTTTTTTGTGTGTGTGTGTGTGGTACTGGAGATTAAACCCAGAGGTACTATACCACCGAAATACATCCCCAGCACTTTTTTACTTTTATTTTGAGACAAGGTCTGGCTAAATTGCCCAGGCTGACCTGGAACTTGCCTTGAGATCCTCCCACCTCGGCTGCCCGAGTCATTGGGATTATAGGCATGCACCACTGTGCCAGGCTTCTAGCAAAATTTTTTAAAAGAACAAAAGTGAAATAAAGATATTTTCAAGCCATTAAAAGATGTTTTTCTCTAGTAGAATGTTACAAAATGAAATTCTAAAGAACGTACTTCATGGAAATGAAAAAATAATTCCAGATAGTAAAGCAAAAATGCAAGAAGGGAAAAATACAAGAAAAGCTATAAATTCATGGATAAATTTCAGTAAACATTAGCAATATAAAATAAAATTAAGAATGTACCATTCATCAGAAAAAGACAGAATAAACTATCCTCAAATATACAAAAAAGTAACATATAAATTGGAGGGAATCTGGAGTTAAAGCAAGGAATTAAAGATTTTTTTTCTATTTGGGATTTTCATTTTTTAAATTTAAATTAAATTTATTTTTAACTGATACATAAAAAGGGCACATATTTATGGGGTATCAAGTTATGTTTCCATACCTGTATACATTGTGTAATGTTTAAATCAGATTAAGCATAGCTATCTTTTCAAACTCTTACAATTTCTTCATGGTGAAAGTATTCAAAATCCTTTCTTCTAGCTTTCTGAAATACACAGTACATTATCACCATCTATAGTCACCCTACCATGCAATAGCACACCAGAACTTCTTACTCCTATCTCACTGTAACTTAGTACCCACTGATCAACCTCTTCCCAGTGAATTGAAGCTTAAAGAAATTAAAATCTAAATAATTGTGTTGTCTAAAGGAACAAAGGCACTCAGTTGACTCTATACTTTCATAAGTTAGAAAAGTATGTTGTAATTTTAGAGTAACCACTAAAAAAAGAGTGAAAGATAAAAACTATTACATGAAATTAAGAAAAAAATCCAGCTTTTTAAATGCTGTATGTCAAAAGAGATTTCTAAAATGTAAATCAGGAAGTAGCAAGGATGGAAAAATATATATGCCATATAAACTCTAACCCAAAGAAAGCTCTTGTGGCTATATTAGTATCAGATAAAACAGACCATGAGATAAAAATATTATTAGAAATAATGAAATCCATTTTATAATAAATATTCTATTCTTCAGGAAGATGAAACTGTTTTATCCATTAATATAGCCTCAAACTGACAACTATATGGATACAAATTTATTATCATAGCAGGAGATTTTAATACATCCCTTTTTACTGATAAAGCTGAGGAAAATGTTTAGAGATAGAAGATCTTCATAAGAAGATTAACAAATCTGACCTACTAAACATATATAGAAGACTTCACTCAACAATTGCAGACATATTTTTTCCATCATATATAGAACATTTTTGGTGCTATAAGACATTTTTCAAAGGCCAAATACATAAAATATACAATCTAAATCCTGTCACTTACTATCTTCATGTCCTTAGTAGAGTCCTTTAACCTTTCTGTGTTTCAGAAAGGTTAAACTGCAAAATGGTAATGAGAATAATATTATGCTTCTGCTATGTAAGACAGAGACACAAAGAGATGATGCATTAAAGGGTCCTATACACCATTAGAAAAACTTTGAATTTAACCTGAATGAATTCAAACAAGGAATGACATAGTATGTTTTACAACCAGTAATTTTGGCAGCAAAATGGACATTGGTTTAGAAAAAGGAAATTCTAGAAGCAAGGAAGACGTATCAAGAAGAAATTATCCTAAATAACATGGAAACCACAAAGAACTGAAAAGCATGTGAAAGGACCTATCATCACAGATACTCACGTTCCAGTTTAATAATTTCAGTCTCAAAGAGAACTAAAAGTAACTAGACTTACTAAATTAATACTAAATATAAGATTATTCCTTTAAAATGTTTTGGTAAATAGACTAAGGATGTTAAAAGTTGTTATTTTTTCTTAAACATAGACAATGCAATTATCAACCTTTAAGGATATTATTTCTATGACGTATAAGAAAAAGAAACTTGGTCATATTATCTTTTGCTTAAATCTGTATGAGTGTGTGTGTGTGTGTGTGTGTGTGTGTGTGTGTGTTTATTTATTAAAGCATTCTACAATCTTACTCCTTAATGCTGTCTAAATTTAATCGCCATCACTGTTAGGTATTTTTTCTTCATAACCAATCCATAAAAGCAAAAATACTGGCTATTTCTATTAACTGAATTAACAGCTACTTAAAATTCTTACGTATTAGTGAGTTAACTCAATATTCTTAGAAAACTCAAGAAAATGTTCCTAAGCATGCCGGGCATGTTGATGCACACTTGTAATCCCAGTACTTGGGAGGCAGAGACAGGAGGATCTCAGGTTCGAGGCTAGCCTTAGCAACTTGGTGAGGCCCTCAGAAACTTAGTGAGACCCTGTTTCAAAATTAAAAAAAAAAAAGAACTTAGCGAGACCCTGTTTCAAAATAAAAAGAACAAAAAATAGGGCTGGGGGATGTAGCTCAGAGGTAAAATGCCCCTGGGTTCAATCCCCAGTACCACAAAAAAAAAAAGAAAGAAAAAATAAAATGTTCCTAAGCATTGAGTTTTAGGGAAATTCAGTTTGCAAATGCATAGGAGGCAATACTGAATCAAACTATTTATGTTATTTATCATGTTCATTTAATGTGAAATTTGGCTAACACATAAAAGTGCATATAATTTGAATTTGAATGGGTGAAGTTAAAATTAATCTGCACAACACTTCTAGCATGATCATTCTATAGAGGTTCCTCAAAACTTAGTTTTGTTTTTAATTTTTTCTCATTGACTCCAAGCGCATAAGTGGTGTGAAGCACAATTTTAATTTAGGGGATATAACATTTGCCCAGTATAAGTGATAGTAATAAGAACAGCTATTACAGCGAATGCCATGGTGACATACATATCCTTGCCAAAAAAGTTCTTATTTCTCATAGTACCAATTTAATTTTCATTTGCATGCTCTTGACATGACTCATAATTAAGGTGAAAACAAATGAGGTTCATTCAAAGTGAAAATGTGTTGAAATAAATTAAGATGTCAGAATAAGATGAAGAATAAACAAAGGGAGAAAATGTGACTCGAAGGGATTTTATATAGTCTCTGTCAATCATTTTGGAAATCTTCCAAACATTACATCAAATAAAGTCGAACTCAAGAGATATTTTTAATTTATGTACTTTACGCTTTGGCATAAAGCAGTGCTAAATATTGTTGGTCCTGCCCTTTGGAAAGGAGAACAGGAAGTAAAGGAGATCAGGGCCATCTTTATTTGCTGCTTTCCTCTTATCTTCCACTGAAAAGCATCATCCCTTTCATCTCTCATCTGGATAACAAAAAGCCTCCTAAATGGTCTTCTACTGCTCCATTCTTGCCCACTTTCAATTACACAGAGCAGAAAAAGTGATCTTCTCACAATATAAATCAAATAGCATAATTCACTGGTTAAAACCTTGCCAAAGCTTCCCAAAGCACACAGAATAAATTCCAAACTCCCTCACTTTGACATCTGGGTCTGCATGCTCTGGCTCCTGTCTGCTCCTCCATGCTGCAGAGGTGTATGTGTTGTTACTTCCTGTGTACACATTTATCTAAACATGCTGAGTTTCTTCTGCTCCTTAGAATCTTTGCATATGTCCTTCTTTCTTCATGAAATACTTCACTTCAAAAAGGTTTTCTGTTTATATGCAACTTAAGTATTACCTGCCTGGAGTCCTTCCTGACCATTTTACATAAGGCAGATTCTCTATCTAAACTCCCTATTTTCCCCCTCTTAGCATATATCATAGTGTGTAATTTTATTTTTCTATTTTCCAGTTTATTCATAGTTCCTCCCCTCACTCATAGGCTCTATGATGATCATAAGGTATGTGTATTTTCTTTCTTTTTTTTTTTGCGGTACTGGGGATTGAACTCGGGCATTCTACCTCTGAGCTACACCCTCAGCCCTATTTTTTATTCTTTATTTTGAAACAGGGTCTCACTAAGTTGTTGAGGGCCTAAGTAGCTGAGTCTGGCCGCGAACCTGTGATCCTCCTGTCTCAGCCTCTCAAGGACTGGGATTACAAGTGTGCGCCACCACGCCCGGCTCGTATGTGGATTTTCTGAAGGCATCTTTTTATGTATGATTTTTATGGCAAAAATGTAATGTAGAATATTATATATGCATATCACTATTTTTTCTACTTAGAAACACTAGGTCAGGGCTTAAAAACACATTCCATACTAGTGCATTATGTTCAATGAAAAAGTGGTTTAGAGTCGGGCATGGTGGCGCACACTTGTAATCTCAGTACTTGGGAGGCTGAGACAGGAAGATCGCAGGCTCAAGGCCAGCCTCAGCAACTTAGTGAGGCCCTCACCAACTTAGTGAGACCTTGTTTCAAAATAAAAAATAAAATAGAGCTGGGAGTGTATAGCTCAGAGGTAGAATGCCCCTGGGCTCAATGTTAAGTACCACCAAAAAATAAAAAATAAAAATGTGGTTCTGTGATCAACATTTTTTTCCAAGTGCTATATGTCCCTCTTGAGAGTCTATGATGCACATTAGGATATTAAATGCTTTGAGAAGTAAGGCATTCCTTTTACTTTTATTCAGTCCATTGATTCTAGCACTTATCACTCTTTCCCTTATTTAGCATTTATTAACCTCTGAGGTAATAATGTTCAACAAAAAAGTTTCAGAATTGATGCTCTATAGCTCTAAGGAAGAACTGTTTGTCTATTGATTTTTCTATTTACTTTCCTAAAAGAATTCAAGGATTTTTACTATCATGTCATATAGTGCTTCCAGAAAACCTCTTGCTGCATAAAATTGTGCACAAGAAAAATACCAGTGCTAGAAGAAAAACCATCATCACTAAGCTAACTAAATTTAGAACTAGTAAGAAATCATTAATAATTCATGAATACCTAAATTTCAGGCATGGATCCAGATTTGGTATTTTGTATGTTCTATTTTTGACACATAGACTTTGAACCACAAATTGATTAGTTGAATTATTATTGTTGTTGTTTGTAAAGTAATAAAAGAAGTCTTCTCAATGAATGTCAATCTCTGTTCATTGTTTATGTAAGCCACACATATTCTTTAGCTATCTAAACATTTTTGGACAAAACCCTCCTAAAACATTTTTGTTTAGCCAGTTTACCAGACATTTAGTGGTAGTCATAAGTACTTGGAAAACATGACTTTTCAGACACAACACAATGAATATAAATTTCCATTAGTTAAGTTCTTTTGATAATCCACATTTAAACCAATTCATAATTTCATATTTTTTGCTCAAAACACCAAAACTTTAAGAATTTAAGTCTCTAGAAATCTAACCCTCTTTCCCTCCCTCCCTCTCTATCTCCCTCCCTCCCTTCTGCTGTAATAGGAACTGAATCCAGGGCCTCCTGCATGTAGTCAAGTGCTCTACCACTGAGCCTCACGCCTAGTCCTTTTATAAATTTTATTTTGAGAGAGGGCCTTTGCCAAGGCTGGCCTCAAACTTGAAATCCTCCTGCCTCAGTTTTCTGAGTAGCTGGGATTAGAGGTATGCACCAATGTACTCAGCTCCAAATCTTTCTTTTTGCACCCCTCATTATCTTTTAATTATACGTCTTTGACACAAAATACTATTTGGGTAGAAAAAGGTCCCCATGTTTCTCCTATGAACTTAGGTACTTTTGTAGACATCCATTCCTCCTATATGTACTTAGGAACCTTTGTAGATATGCAAGCACAAGTACATTTGTTGCTATCAACAGATGACATCACAGTTAGTCACAGTCATTTTCTTTTTAACACAATTTGGTTCTTTAGTCCACAGTATGTGCTGTTTAAACCTATTTATGATGAAAGGAAAAAAAATCTCCAAAGGTCAAATATCCTTGAACATTCATGAAAATAAATTTGAAAAACACCCCAGAAGAGTTAGAGTTAGACATAAATGTCATCAGTACATGAATGGGTTACAAAATTATGGGCTATACACACAATGGAATTCTACTCAGCAATAAAGAAGAATAAAATAATGTCATTTGCAGGAGAATGGATGGACCTAAAGAACATTATTTAAGTGAGATTAGCCAGTCAGAGAAAGTGAAGGGTCATGTGTTTTCTCTAATATGCGGAAGTAGGGAGTAATTAGGATACCAGAGGGACTTCAGATAATGGAGGAGAAACCTCAGTGGAGCCAGGGAGGTGGTCTTGGGGAGCGGGGGCAATGGGAGAATTAATTAAGGAAACACTTCCACTGACTTTATGTACATTTTTGAGATTACTAATGCCAATACCAATGTCTTGTGTGGGAAAGACAGGGAGTGGAGAGGGAGCCAAGGGAAAGTCCTCCAAGTGCTGTGTCCATGTATGTCACTATCACTATGAACTATATTATGATGTGAGACTACAATGTACCAATAAAAGTATTTTAAAAAATGTCATCAGTATATACAATTCTGTTTTTACAAAACCAACTTCAAGTACCTATATATTGGTTAGTTTTATAGTATTAATTCAAAGGAATCATTTGTAATCTCTCCTATTAAAAACCAGAACTGCTTCTGTACATATGTGTGTGTGTGTGTGTGTGTGTGTGTGTGTCTATATATATATATATTTTTTTTTCTTTTTTTTATGTGGTACTGGGGATTGAACCCAGGGGCAGTCCACCTCCGGGTTCTACCCGCAGTCCTATTTTTTTATTCTTTATTTTGAAACAGGGTCTCACTAAGTTGCGGAGGCCTCACTAAGTAGCTGAGGCTGACTGCGAACCTGCGATCCTCCTGTCTCAGCCTCCCAAGCACTGGGATTACAAGAGTGTGCCACCACACCCGGCTTCAAAATAACATTTAAAAAGGGTTGGGGATGTAGCTCAGTGGCAGATCATCCCTCGGTCAAATCCCAGCAATAAAAATTTTTAAATGTGCTTTTATTGATGCATTATAGTCTCACATCATAATGAAAATCTTATTGACAGTGACATACATGCACACAGCACTTGGTGCCCCCCCGCCTCCCCATTTCCCCCTTCCCCCTTCCCAATACAGAGTACTGAGATTGCTGTTGATATATTCTCATATTGTACTTATATATTTTAACCTTTTTCTCAGGTAATCTGATATAAAACCATATTCATTCACTTTTTTATTCAATAAATATCTATCTCTTGCATACCTATCACTGTACATGTATCATGCTAACTGCCATGGAATATGGAAGATGCTAAGTAATGTCTCAGCCATCATGAAATTTACAAACTGAGAAGGCAGGTAAGGCACACACAAAAATACAAGGCAAAATAGGTTAGACATAAGATGATAGGCTTACCAGGTTACAAACTCAAAATAGAACAAAGAGTGTTCTCATGGTTCCTAGGAAATCCTAATAGAAGAGATATGTTTGAAGGATAAGACAATAAAAGAAATGGAGAGGAAAAATTTTCAAGCAAAGAGAACAGTTTAGGGGAAGTAAAAGGAAAAATTTGAAGGGTTGAAGGGATGAGATATATTTGAGGAATTTCAGTAAGTCTAATATGAGAAAAGTACTGATAGGTAAAGTATAGGGTAGTATGAAGAGTTAAAAGTTTTGAGATTTGGTCATGGAAAAGGATATGCTTTTCTTTGGGAAAGGATAGAATGAACTATGAGGCTACATAAGAGGAATATGAGTGGTGATAAGTAAGAAAGAGTGAAAAATGTCTTCTACTGGACCCATGACAAGAGACACAGTGTCTCCAGTGTGTGGCCTGGGGATGAATCCAGGGAAGGAAGAGCTTAGTCAGCTGACCAACACTGAGTTCCATATCCTCATTCACATTCTAAATTATAATTGTTAAATAAAATTATATTGAGCAAGAAACAGGCCTATAATAAATCTCATTATTATTCTTACTGTTTATGACAATTGTGACTGATTCTACACAGATTACTCTATATTGAACTTAAAAAGATCACATTAGTCTGTCATTACATCTACAGTAAGATAAAGACAACTTCCTCTCTTTTCTTGTGAACTAAGAGAATCCAAATGATATTTTGTCATCTAGTTGAGAAAATAAATAAAAGACACACATTTGATTTAATTGTGAATTTATGAAAAAACAATTTAGTTCATATGCTACTGCTCAAACAGCTAAGCTTAAGAAAAAGAAGAAGAAAAGAAAAGAAAAGGAAAAAAAGTGTTCTGAGCATTAGTTCTTTAGGATGTTAACTAGCTTGGAAGGGTGAGAAGAAAGAATATTGCTTTGTTTAACTTGTAGAACTATAAATTAATTTTATCTACAAAAAGAAATTAAATAGTTTCATTAGTTTTGGGAAAATAGTACCATTGAAAATGTTATTTACATGAAATAAAATATTGACATTTCATTACCATAAGGCACACAGTGGGAAAGTCAAATGCATATTTAAAGATTTGCTTTAAATTAGATTTTGAGTTTAAGTTTGTGGACTGCTGTGGGCCAGTGTTTTCCAAAATCCCATGAAGCACTCCAGTTAAGACTCTAAATTCAAACTCATTTGGGAAATATTGATTCAATAAACCTAACATGCTAATGTGTACTGTGAATCTCAGCAAGGGCCATGGCCTGCAAAGTTTTTCAAAAAGCATGTCTAAGGAGCCTGTTATTTGCCAGACACTTTCTATCATTTCATGAAACACACTGTATATGAGGTTCTTCTCAAGAAATTATGGAAATTATATTTTCTCTATAAAACTCCCTAGTTTTGTTTCACCTTTTTATCTCATTTACAGTATGTTTATGTCTTCTACAATACTCTGCCCCATATAATATACACATATGCCATATAAAATGTTCACATAAATTTATACATACAAATTTACATTCATATCTGATCTATCTGATATGAATATATCTAGAGATCAACATTTACCCTTCCTGGGGAGTGCCCCAGGACCTAGTTGTTCCCTTCTGCCATATTTCCCAAATTGAAAGTGTTAACATATAGTTGTCTCAAAAGTAGCTGTCACAAGCTGAGTGTGGTGGCACACTCCTGTAAACCCAGTACTTGGGAGGCTGAACCAGGAGAATCTCAGGCTCAAGGCTAGCCTCAGCAACTTAGTGAGGCCCTCAGCAACTTAGTGAGACCCTGCTTCAAAATAAGAAATAAAATTGGGCTGGGGTTGTAGCTCAGAATACCTTCCCAGTAATACACACACACACACACACACACACACACACACACACACATACACACACACACACACACACACACACACACACAGCTGTCACAGACAAAAGCACCTATTGTTTAAAAAATGACTTAGTATATAGAGTTGGTAAGTAATCAGATATATATACATTTTAAAAGAATAGGCCTGGCGGTCCTTAAGTAAAGAAATAAATCACACACAATATTATGGCACAAGGATGGATGAAGTCTGAGGGAAGGTATTCTACTCTGCTGACCTAACAACCATTCCACATACGTATCTGTCCATTTGCTTACATGTCAGTCCAGAAATAAATCTTTATATAAGAAAAGCATTGTTATTATACCTAGGTAAAAGTATTTAAATTTTCATTGTTCTTCTCCTACGTTTCCTAACACAAAACAGAGAGAAAATACAAAAAGGAAACTTGGGAAAATTTATATAAGAAAACAAACCATTAAAAAGTTTCGCACCGGGCGTGGTAGCGCACATTTGTAATCCCAGTACTTGGGAGGCGGAGACCGGAGGATCTGGGTTCGCAGCCAGCCTCAGCTACTTAGTGAGGCCCTCCGCAACTTCATGAGACCCGGTTTCAAAATAAAGGATAAAAAATAGGGCTGGGGGTGTAGCTTGGAGGTAGAACCCCCCTGGGTTCAATCCCTGATACCGCAAAAAAAAAAAAGTTTCTAGATATTAGTCCTCTATCAGAGGAGTAGCTAGCAAATATCCTCTCCCATTCTGTAGGCTGTTTAGACTCTTGATGGTTTCCTTTGCTGCACAGAAACTTTTTAATTTAATGCCATCCCACTTATTAATTCTTGTTTTAATTCCCTGAGCTTTCGGTGTCTTATTGAAGAAGTTTCTTTTTCTTTTTTTTTTTCAGTACTGGGGATTGAACGCAGGGGTGTTCTACCTCCGCGCTACATCCCTGGCCCTATTTTTTATACTTTATTTTGAAACCGGGTCTCACGAAGTTGCAGAGGGCCTTACTAAGTAGAGAGAGAGAGACAGAGAGAGAGAGAGAGAGAGAGAGAGGGAGAAAGAGAGAGAGAGAGAGAGCTGAGGCTGGCCGCGAACCTGGATCCTCTGGTCTCCGTCTCCCAAAGTACTGGGATTACGAGTGTGCACCACGACGCCCGGCTTATTGAAGAAGTTTCTATCAGCACCAATATGTTGGAGTGTTTGTCCTATGCCCTCATCTAGTAATTGCAGTCTCTAATTTCTGGGTCTTTGATCTATCTTGAGTTGACACTTGTGCAGGGTGAGAGGTTGGGGTTCAATTCTATTCTTCTACAAATGGATAACCAGTTTTCTCAAAACCATTGTTGAAAAGGCTATCTTCTCTCCAGTGTATGCTTTTGGCACATTTGTCAAAAATCAACTGACTATAAATATGAGGATTTGTTTCTGAATTTTCTATTTTGTTGCACTGGTCTATATGTCTGTTTTTGTGCCAATATCATGCTGTTTTTATTACTATAGCTATACCACTACTGGGTATCTTTCCAAAGGAGTTGAAGTCAGAATATTATAGCTATACATGCATATCCATGTTTATAGCAGCATAATTCACAATAGCCAAATTATAGAACCAGCCTAGGTGTTCATCAGCAGATGGATTACAAAACTGGTATAATATACACAATGGAATTTTACTCAGCCATAAAGAAGAATAAAATTATGTAATTTGCAGGAAAATGGATGGAACTAAAGAATATTATACTAAGTGAGATTAGTCAGTCTCAGAAAGCAAACAGTTGTATATTTTCTCTCATATGTGGAAGCTAGAGAGAAATTAGGTAACAAGGGACTTCAGTGGAGCAATGGAGGGGGTTTGGGGAGAGAGGAGTGGGAAAAGAGATGTAATGAAGGTAACAGTTTAAATAATGCTATGTATATATATAAAATCATCAATATCAATCTCAATGACATATACAGGGAAGGGGAGTGAGTGGGGTGGGATCAAGAGAAAACACCTAATACTGTGTACATCTATATTCCTATCACTCTACATCTCATTATGATGTATAATTACAATGCACCAAAAAGTATAGACAAGTTTTATTTATTTATTTATTTATTTATTTATTTATTTATTTATGGCACTGGGGATTGAACCCGGGGGCAGTCTACCTCCAAATTACACCCCCAGCCCTATTTTATTTTTTATTTTGAAACAGGGTTTCTCTAAGTTGCTGAGAGCCTCACTTAGTTGCTGAGGTTGGCCTTGAACCTGTGATCCTCCTGTTTCAGCCTCCCACGTACTGGGATTACAGGTGTGTGCCATCACATCTGGCAAGTTTCTAAATTTTGTAATTATATAATCAAATAAGCTTGTATGGACTATGACATAGAATTATATGATTTATGATCTGAAAGTATTCATAATAATTACCTAGACCAATATTATTATTTACGAATGAAATTTTAAAAGAGGGAGAGGTAATCATAAAAGTAGAGAATGTTTTCCCCCTATATTATAGCACCATATCTATAGGACTCTAACAGAACAACAATGGATTATAGTTGAAAAAACTGAAAGATGCAGACTCTTTCTGAGGAGGACTACTCAGGGAAGCCCAAAGTAAAGAGTGGAGACACAAACAAGGACAGCAGGGGAATCTGAAGCTTCTAACACCTGCAGCTACAACAAACGTTAATTTCAGCACAATTCCTAGCCATGCTAACATAAATCCTCACATTAAAGGTCTGTTCACTTCAGTTTCTATTACAGGATACAACGTGTGCTGCTTTCAACCAAAAAATAAAAAGGGATTCTAGGACACAAGAAAAAAAAAAACAACAACACATAGTCTTAAGAGTAAACGCCTACACCAAACTCAGGTATGACATAAATGTTCAAATCATCAGAGAATTTAAAATAACTCTGATTAATATCTTAAGGTTACTCATGGAAATAGGAGGCAATATATAAAAACACATAGATTATGTAACTAGAGAAATAGAAACTACAACAAAGAATCACAATAAAGTGATAGAAATAAAAATAGATAAAACATAAATGAAGAATACTTTTGAAGGGTTCGTCAGTGTACTGGACACAGACAATGAAAGATCAATGATCTTAAAAATAGGTCAACAGAAACTACTTAAACTTAAAAAAAATACAGGAATGAAAAAGTAAAACAGAATATCCAAGAACTATGGGGCAATTTCAAAAGTATATCATATTATGTAATTGGAACATCAAAAAGAGAAGGAAAAGCCGGGCGTGGTGGTGCACACTTGTAATCCCAGTACTTTGGGAGGCGGAGACCTTATCTCTCTCTCTCTCTGTGTCTCTCTGTCTCTGTCTCTGTCTCTGTCTCTGTCTCTCTCTACTTAGGCCCTCTGCAACTTCGTGAGACCCGGTTTCAAAATAAAGTATAAAAAATAGGGCTGGGGGTGTAGCGCGGAGGTAGAATGCCCTGGGTTCAATCCCTGGTACCGAAAAAAAAAAAGAGAAGGAAAAAGAATAGAAGAAATATTTGAAGTAATAATGCCAAGAATTTTCTAAAACTAATAACAGACACCAAAGCATGTATCTAAGCAGGATAAATACCAGAAACAAACATTATATCCCTAGGCATGCTATATTAAAAACTGCAGAAAACCCATTCAAAGAGAAAATTTTAAAAAAACGAGAGGAAAATATATTACCTAGAGAGGAACAAAGTAAGAATTACAAATAAATTCCTCAACAGAAACCATCTAAACAAGAAAAGAGCACAGTGAAATATTTTGAATGTTACAAGACACTGACCAACCTAGAATTCTATATTCAGTGAAATTATCCTTCAAAAGTGAGGAGAAATAAAGACTTTCTCAGGCAAACCAGCAAAGAGACATAATAGACACAAAGAAATAATAATCCTAACCTCATGAAAATTGGAGAGATACCAGTAGAGTAGTGGAAGGGAATAAGGTAGGAGGGAAGGAAAATGGGAGATATGGGAAAGGAAACAAACCAAAAATGTTATGTGTATATATGAATATGTATCACTATGAATCTCACTATCATGTACAGTTACAATGCACCAATAAAATATTAAAGAAACAATGAGCTGTCATACATCTGGTTTATTGTCATTAATTATAAAGTCTGATAATTTAAATGTCAACAATGTAGAGCAATTGTTACCGTTAATCTATATTATATATCTATATTATATACACAATTTGATTTTTAAGTTTATTTTTATTTTATTGGTACATTGCAACTATATATCATAGTGAGGTTAAATGTGTTAAAAACATACATGCACACGGCTCTTTGCATGTGCATGGGCTCCACATCCCACCCACCTCCTCCTCCCTCCCCACACAAGTTAAGTGAGATTGGTAAGAATATCCTCACATATTGCCACAGTATTATTTGAACTGTTTCCTTTCCCAGTCCTCCCTCTTCATGTCCTTGCCCCTCACCCCTAAGCCCCTACAACTACTCTACTGATCTATCTTTGCATTATTTGAAGTCCCTTACATTTCCTATTTTCTCTCTAGCTTTGACAAATGAGAGAAAACCTATACCCCCTTGACTTTCTGAGACTAACCTCACTTAGCATAATACTCTCTGATTCCATCCATTTTCTTGCAAATGATATAATTTTGTTCTTCTTTATAACTGAGTAAAATTCCATTATGTGTATATACCACATTTTCTTTATCCACTCATCTACTGATAGACACCTGGGTTGGTTCCATAATTTGGCTATTATGCTGCTATAAACATGGGTATGCATGCATCCCTATAGTATTAGGGAAGACACTGAGGAGTGGTATAGCTGAGTCATATGGTGGTTCTAATCTTATCTTTTATTGATGAATCTCCCAACTGATTTCCATAATGGTTGTACTAATTTACAGTTCCACTGATGGTGTATAAGAGCTCCTTTTCCCCCACATCCTTTCTCAATAGGATCCCCAAAGCTCAGGAAATAAAACTGAGAATCAATAAATGGGATGGCATCAAGTTAAAAAGCTTCTTCACAGCAAAGGAATTAAGAGCCTAAAGAGAGAGCCCACAGACTGGGAGAAAAATCTTTGCCAGCTACTCCTCTGATAGAGGACTAACATCTCGAACATATAAAAACTTCATAAAACTTAACACTAAAAAAATAAATAAATAAATAAGTGGGCAATAGAAATTAATAGGCACTTCTCAAAAGAAGAAATACAATTGGCTAGTAAACATAGGAAAAAATGTTCAACATCACTTGCAATTAGGGAAATCAAACTGATATAAGCCATTTGAAAAACAATTTTCATTGTGTAACATATATGAAAACCTTAAAAAATGTAATAATCCAAAATAAACATGCTACACCTAATAACAGTGTCAAAATACATGAGGCAAAATTGACAGATGTGAAAGGTGAAATAGACAAATACATTATTAGAGTTGTAGACTTCGATATTCTTCTTTCATTAATTTATATATCAAGAATTAGAAAATCAGTAAGGATGTTGATCTGAATAGCACTATCAAGCAACTTAATTTAACTGACATTTATCCAATTTTCCAACCAACAGCAGCAGGATATACATTCTGTTCAAGCTCACATGGAACACTCACACAGATGGATTGCATTCTGGGTCAGAAAGCATATTTAAAGAATAGATTAAACTGGGTGTGGTGGCGCACATTTGTAATCCCAGTACTTCGGAGGCTGAGACAGGAGGATCATAGGTTTGTGGCCAGCCTCAGCTACTTAATGAGGCCCTCTGCAACTTAGTGAGACTCTGTTTCAAAAATAAAGAATAAAAAACAGGGCTGGGGTGTAGCTCAGAGGTAGAATGCCCGTGGGTTCAATCCCAAGTACTGAAAAAAAAAAAAAAAGAATAGATTAAATCCTAGTACTTGGGAGGCTGAGACAGGAAGATCGCAGCTTTGAGGACAATCTCAGCAAGTAGTGAGACTCCCATCAACCTAGTGAGACCTTGTTTCAAAATAAAAATAAAATATGATTGGGGGTATAGCTCGGAGGTAGAATGCCCCTGAGTTCAATCCCCAGTGCCACACACACACACACACAAAAAGATCACCACATTTAAAATAATAGAAATTATACAAAGTATGTTATTAAACTGCAATGGAATGGAAATAAGCTAGAAACCAATTTTAAAAAGCTAAAAAAGCAGGAGTGGTGGTGTATGCCTCTAATCCCAGTAATTGGGAGGCTGAGACAGGAGGATCGCAAGTTTGAGGTCAGATTTGGCAACTTAATGAGACCCTGTTTCAGCATACAAAAAATAAAAAGGACTGGGCATATAACTCAGTGGTAGAGCAACCCTGGTTTCAATCTCCTGTAAAATACACACACACACAGCAACCCTGGTTTCAATCTCCTGTAAAATACACACACACACACACACACACACACACACACACTTGAAAAATCACAAAATATTTGGATTCTAAAAAATATATCTTTAAACACTTCTAAACACATGCATCAAGAGGAAACCCAGGAAAAAAATTTTAAAATGTTTTAAGTAATGATGTTGAACATTTTTTTCATGTATCTATTGGCCATTTGTATCTCCTTTCGTGAAGTGTCTATTCATTTCAGTTGCCCACTTCTTGATCGGATTGTTTGTTTTCTTAGTGTAAAGTCTTTTAAGTTCTTTGTATATCCTAGATATTAGAGCTCTGTCAGAGGGATAGCTTGCAAAGATCTTTTCCCATTCCGTAGGCTTTCTCTTTAAGCTCTTGATGGTTTCCTTTGATGAGCAGAAGCTTTTTAGTTTAATGCTATCCCACTTATTAATTCTTTTTTTAATTTCCTGTGCTTTGGAGGTCTTGTTGAGGAAGTTTCTACCTGTGCCTATATGATGGAGTGTTGGACCTATGGCTTCTTCTAATAATTTCA
>PVJS01027078.1:14307-26614 GCA_004027185.1 Glis glis | reverse complement strand
CCAGGTTGTTCAGTGGAGGCCGACCCATAGCCAGGTTGTTCAGGGCAGCGAGTCCAGGCGAGGAGGCTGACCCACAGCTAGGTTGTTCAGTGGAGGCTGACCCACAGCTAGGTTGTTCAGGGCAGCGAGTCCAGGCGAGGAGGCTGACCCACAGCTAGGTTGTTCAGTGGAGGCTGACCCACAGCTAGGTTGTTCAGAGGGGCGAATCCAGGCGAGGAGGCTGACCCATAGCTAGGTTGTTCAGGATGGCGAATCCAGGAGAGAAGGTTGACCCAGAGCTGGGTTGTTCAGGGCGGTGAGTCCAGTAAGCTGAGAGCCCAGACATGCTTTGAACAACACTCCAGGTCTGTGTTCTTTTGACTGTATTGTAAAGCCCCTCAAAAGATTTGTTGTGTTGTTTGTGGCGAAAGAGTAACAAAGGAAGTAGATACCATTAGAGATTCTTTCTAGAATTTGTACTCAAAAGTTCCATCTTTGGCTGAGTCCGGTGGCACACTCCTATGATCCCAGTTCTTGGGAGTTTGAGACTGGAGGATGGCAGATTTCCTGCCACATCTGTGTGCGGTCAGTATGTATCTATGTATGTATCTATCTATCTATTGTGGATCTGGGGGTTGAACTCAGGGGCATTCTACCTCTGAGCCACACCTCCAGCCCTATTTTATTTTTTATTTGGAAACAGGGTCTCACTAAACTGGAAGGCCTCACTAGGTTGCTGAGGCTGGCCACAAACCTTTGATCCTCTTGTCTCAGCCTCCCAAATACTGGAATTACACCATGCCCTGCTCTATTTTATTTTTATTATTTTGAAACAGTGTCTCACTAAGTTGCAGACTGCCTTGCTAAATTGAGACTGGCCTGGAAACTAATCCTCCAGTCTCAGCCTCCCAAATAATGAGATTAGGGGATGGGCCACCACACGCACCTCAGCCACTTCAATTTAGCAAGACCTTGTTCAAAACTAATAGTATGAGCCAGGTGTGGTGGTGCACACTTGTAATCCCAGTACTTGGGAGGCTGAGTCAGGAGGATCGCAGGTTCCCACCCAGCTTCAACTACTTAGTGAGGCCCTGTTTCAAATTAATGAAGAAAAAATAGGACTGGGGTGTAACTCAGAGGTAGAATGCCCCTGGGCTCAATACCCGGTACCGCAAAATGAATGAATGAATGAATGGAAAAATACAAGCCAGGCATGGTGGTACATGCCTATAATCCCAGTACTTGGGAGGCTGATACAGGAAGATCTCAAGTTCAAGGCCATCCTCAGCAATTCAGCAAGGCCCTCAGCAATTTAGACCATTTTAAAAAAATAAGTAAATAGGGGTGTAACTCAGAGGTAAAATGCTCTAGGGTTCAATCCTCTGGTACCACAAAAATAATAAATAAATGTCTAAATTGTGTGTGGTACTGGGGGTGGAACCCAGGGGCCTTCTACCTCCGGGGTATACCCCCGGCCCTATTTTATTTTTTATTTGGAAACAGGGTCTTGCTAAATTGCTGAGAGCCTCACTAAGTTGCTGAGGCTGTCCTTGAACCTGTGATCTTCCTGTCTCAGCCTCCCAAGTACTGGGATTACAGGCATGCGCCATCATGCCCGGCTAGAGAAGTTTAAAAATAAAAAGGTCTGCCCGTATAGAGGTAGAATGCCTTTGGGTTCAATCCCCAGTAGCATACACAAAAGAGGAGCTTACCTTTCTTCTTTTTTTTTTTTTTTTGCGGTACTAGGAATTGAACCCAGGGGCATTCTACCTCCGAGCTACACCCCTAGCCCTATTTTTTATTCTTAATATTTGAAACAGGGTTTTACTAAGTTGTGGAGGGCCTCCCTAAGTAGCTGAGGCTGGCCACGAACCAGCGATCCTCCTGTCTCAACCTCCCAAGTACTGGGATTACAAGGGTGTGCCACCACACCCGGCGCACCTTTATTCTTAATTCTGGTAACAACTGTCCACTTGCTGTTAGTTCCAGAAGCCTAAAGCTGTAGTTATGTCTAATTGTGTGAGTTTTCGACACAGATGGATGTTCATGGCAGAATAAGGGAAATCCTTGCTGAGACTATCCGGGAAGAACTGGCCCCCGGTCAGCAGCATTTATCAACAGAAGATTTGATCAAAGCCCTCCGACAGCGAGGGATCATTGACGATGTGATGAAAGAGCTCAACTTTGTTACCGTGAGTAATCTGTAGGGGAAAGAGTGGAGAGTGCTTGCGCGTGCGTAACCCTGGTTGTAGGCCTTCCTTGGGGCCTGTCCCTCGAGTAAAATCACTGGACAGCAGTTCTGTCTCTCCAGGAATGAGCTTGTCTCAAGTTTAAGTAACTGCCCTTGAGTATGGCAGAGAGTATTATGCGTCAGGGAAATTTGAGTTAGACCCCATATTCTTCTCTCTGCCATGACAGAGTTTTCTCTTGTTATTCTCTAGGTCTATAATTTTAAATACTCATATTGTAGTCAAATTAGTTCACCATTTCACAAGGTTCTTTTTCACTAAAATTGTTCTATACTTTTTTTTTTTTTTTGAAGTACTGGGGATTGAACCCAGGGGCATTCTACCTCCAAACTACACCCCAGCCCTATTTTTTATTCTTTATTTTGAAACAGGGTCTCACTACGTTGCAGAGGGCCTCACTAAGTAGCTGAGGCTGGCCGCGAACCCGGATCCTCCTGTCTCAGCCTCCCAAGTACTGGGATTACAAGTGTGCGCCACCATGCCTGGCTATGTTCTATACTTTTTTTAATGTTAAGCTTATCTAAAAAAATAAATATGCTTACACATTTCTTTAATAAAATAATGGACTGCATAAGAGCCCTCAGTCTTTTCATAGAAGTGGGTGGTGGTGGGCTAGCCTCTGTGCACAGTTAGTAACTAGGCCCTCTTTTGAAAATGAGGCAATAATGGAAAGCTGTGACCTCAATCCTTGGGCACTACATGTAAAAATAGGATGGAGTTCATAATACACCCGGGACTCCGCAGCTTCACGTAGCACCCTGTTTTTGATTTTTGAGGTTTATGAACCCATTTGTTATAAAAATTGACCTAGTAACAATTTGTGCTGTGTGAATGTCACTTCATTAAAAGCAGTTCATGGTGGAATCTTTAGCCAATGTTATATAAGGTGTAGAGGAAGCTTAACCTTGTTTGAGGTATTAAGAATTTGTTTTTCAGCCAGGCGCAGTAGTGCACACCTGGGACCCTAGTGATCGGGGAGGCCGAGGCATGAGCATCCCAAGTTGGAGGCCAGCCTTAGCTACTTAGTCAGACCCTGTCTCAGTATGAGAAATAGGAAGGGCTGGGATATGGCTCAGTAAGAGTGCCCTGGCCTCAGTCCCAGCACCACAGGAAAGGAAAAAGGAAGAAATAGCGTCTCGCGTTCTGTGGACAGCAAGGCCTGAGGAGAGTCTAGACCTCAGGAGTGCCCAGGGCGGCGTCTCTATGCAGGAGTCTGACCCTATCTATGTTTGCTTCAGTGCTTAGCTCCCATTATTGGCATTTTCTTTCCTAATGATAATTTGTGTATTCTAATTGTTTTGATTTTTTTCCCTGCCTTTCTAGGACAATGTTGACCAAGAACTCCCTCCCTCTCCCAAACAATCTGTTGGTTTTGATAAACAATCAACATTAAAAAAAAGTATGTATGTGTTTTTTAACATTAATTTAGTTATGGTTAGTAATGGATGTTTATGTGCCTTAGAGTTTGATATTTGATGGAGCGCATTTCAATTTTTTTTTCCCAGTCTTGAGGATTGAACCGATGGGTGCTCTACCACTGAGCTGCATTCCCAGCATTGTTGTTTTTTTTTAGGCAGGGTGTCCATACATTACCCAGATTGCCAATCCTCCTGCCTCAGTCTCCTGAGTTGCTGTGATTATAGCATGGGCCACTGCGTCTGGCTCAATTTTTATTTTCCAAAATGAAATACGTAAAGTGTTACGGTTACTTAGCCTGAAGCTTAGATTCTGTTTTACATGAACTATATCAGAAGATTTCACATGTAGCACAGTAGATGTAAAATCAGGAACACTTTTTAAAATTTTTTTTTTATGTTGTTGTTTTTGTTTTTTGGTGTTGGGGATTGAACCCAGGGGCATTCTACCTCTGAGCTATACCCCTAGCCCCATTTTATTTTTTAATTTTGAAACAAGGTCTTGCTAAGTTGCTGAGGCTGGCCTCTAACCTGTGATCCTCCTGTCTCAGCCTCCCAAGAACTGGAATTACAGGCATGCACCACCATGCCTGGCTTTATGATTTAATATATTTTAGCCGGGTGTTTATATTTCACATAAAATATATATAAAAATTCTACAGCGTTGCTTTTTTTTTGGTGGCGATAATGGGGATTGAACCCTGGGCCATTCTATCTCCAAGCTATACCTTCAACCCTTTTTCTTCGTTTTGTTTTGTTTTGTTTTAAAACAGGGCCAGACTTGCTAGGTTGCTGAGAGAGTCTTGTTGCTGAGGCTGTCCTCGAACCAGCAGTCCTCCTGTCTCAGCTTCCCAAGTACTGGGATTACAGGCATGCGCTGCCATGCCCAGCTCAGCTTTGCTTTTTTAATGGTATAACATAAAATGATCTGACAATGCATTTGTTAAGTTGATAATTGTGTGAGGTTTTTGGAGGTGAAGGAAAGGTCCCCTGGACCCTGGCTTGGATTCCTTTGTACCTAGGAGAAGGTAGCAGGGTGCAGGCGGAGGAAAGGTTATGTATTATGTACCTCTTCTCCCAGAACGCAGACCAGCCTGCTGTACAGTAAATTGTCGCTCTCCTTTTTTAGTTTGGTTTTAATTAAGTCAAGTTATTTTTTCCTAATGTCTTTATCACATTCTAAGTTTTGTGGCCATCTCCTCATATATATTGCTACACTTTACAGCTAATATTGATCCAACACGGAGGTATCTTTACCTTCAGGTTTTGGGTGGAAAAGCTTTCTTGGAACATCTTCAGGAACCTGAGCCTTTACCGGGACAAATTTGTTCAACTTTCACTTTATGTTTACATTATCGGAACCAACGTTTCCGTTCTAAACCTGTTCCCTGTGCCTGTGAGCCGGATTTTCATGATGGCTTTCTACTTGAAGTACACAGAGAAAGTTTAGGTAAGGAACAGTAAAAGTCATTGAATTAATAAATCTTTGTTAGGTTTTATTGTAGAACAATTACAACTTTTGCTCTCAGGAGAGATGTATAATGGATGAATCCCTCTGGTTTTTTGCTCTTTTTTCCCCTACTGCTGTGTTTGTTTTAAATGACTTCTGCCCACCCTCTTGCTTTCTTCTCTGTTAATTTTCCCTGAGGATTATTTTTAGACCATGTTAATTATTGGTTCCATAGTAATAAATATGTAAGTGTCCATCGTGTGCATTGTCCTATACTAGACAGTTGCTAGAGACGAGGGAATGAGAAACAATCTTCTCGTTGTGTTAACTGTTCAGAGTTTAGATGTTTATAAAGGCATTTTGCTCGTTTTATTTGTCAGCATAAAAAGCTTGATATATTTGTAAACTACACAAAGTTGTAGAATTATGACTTCATAATTGTAGATTTTAAGATGGCTTATGGCACCGGGCGTGGTGGCGCACGCTTGTAATCCCAGTACTTTGGGAGGCGGAGACCGGAGGATCCGGGTTCGCGGCCAGCCTCAGCTTTCTCTCTCTCTCTCTCTCCCTGTCTCTCTCTCTCTCTCCTTAGTGAGGCCCTCCGCAACTTCGTGAGACCCGGTTTCAAAATAAAGTATAAAAAATAGGGCCAGGGGTGTAGTGTGGAGGTAGAATGCCTCTGGGTTCAATCCCTGGTACCACAAAAAAAAAAAAAGATGGCTTATGCACTTATAAACATTATTTTTTCCCTATAAAAAATGGTACTCTCACAGGGTGGTTAGTGGGAGAAATTGCTAGAGTCCTGGTGCTAGATCTTTCCGTTTTGCGTAGACAATACAATGATCATTTTGGCGGTTGGAGATGAAGGTGGTTTGAGGATTCGCGTAGCCGTGTTGTTGGCTTCTTACTGTAGTGGGATGTACTCAGTGACGCACTGTGGAGGAACAGGCTCATCCTCGATGGCGCCCAGTGCGCTGACTTGCACAGCTGCTCCGGTCCTCCAAAGTCAGCGGCTGGAGCAGAGCTGGACTTCACTTGCAGGCTCTGGCACGCTTTCTGAGACATTACCAGATTATTCTGTTAGGCTTTATATAAGCTTATTATTTAGTATACTTTTCAGAAGTTTTGTGTTGGCCTAACTAAATATGTAATATGGCATATTTTCTCTTTGGTTTATGTTGCTAGGTGACGGAACTAGAATGGCTGATTCAACAACAATGTTGTCAATAAGTGATCCAATTCATATGGTGCTAATCAAAACTGACATCTTTGGTGAGACCACTTTAGTAGCGTCCTATTTTCTTGAATGGCGATCAGTTTTGGGCTCAGAAAACGGAGTGACCAGTCTGACTGTGGAACTTATGGGTGTAGGTATGACGATTAGTGTCACTGTTAACCTTTTTATAAGCATAGTTTTTAAATACATTTTATGTCTTCAGAGTGGTTTTATAAGCCAAGAGGGCTTATAAAAAGAATTTCATTAGAATTCCAACCATAGTCTTTGGGAGTGTCTTGAAGAATCATACCAGAGTAGTACTTGATAGCCAGCCTAGCCTGTCCTAAGGAAACTTTTCTTTCTAGAAAATAGGAATTTTGAAGTTTTGTTTTGTTTTTTTCTTTTTTGGTACTGAAGGTTGAACCCAAAGGCTGCCTCCAAGATACATCTCCAGCTCTATTTTATTTTTTATTTTGAAACAGGGTCTCACTAAGTTGCTGAGGCTGGCTTCAGACCTGTGATTGTCCTGTCTCAGCCTCCCAAGTAATGGGATTACTGGCATGCGCCACCATGCCCAGCTATGAAAGTTGTTAATTTATTTTTATTTACCTAAATAAATATAAGGCTATAATGAAAAGTAAGATTTTTGATACACACACACACTCACACGTGCGCGCGCGCGAACCAAGCTTGCTGCTCTCTAACGTCCCCTGGGATACAGAGCCGCTTCCCCTCTATTGTGGGTCTGAGCATGGATAGGTGCTCTCAGCATTTACAGTGGGCAAGGGAGACTCAGAAGGGTGACCTGCTCACAGTCAGTAGCAATGAATAGTAGTTCTGGAGGGCAAAGAGTGTGCCTGTCTTATTTATCATTGTATCCTTGGAAACTTGCATACTGCCTTCTATGTAATATATATTTGTTAATAAAATGGAAAAAGCAAAAACCCTGAATTTACCAGTTTTATGCATGACATATAATGGAATTACTTTGGTATTGAAACTTACTTGCTGAGTTAAACCGGCCAGTAGACAGCATAGTCTTAATAATTTGGATTTGGATTTTAAGTCAGACTCAGAATATGTTTTTGCAGCTGGGCATGATGGCTCATCCTTGTAATCCTAGACAGGAGGATCACAGGTTCGAGGACAGCCTCCGCAATTTAGTAGTGAGGCTTTCAGCAACCTAGTGAGACCCTGTTTCCAAATAAGAAATAAAATCGGAGCCGGGCATGGTGGCGCACACTTGTAATCCCAGTACTTGGAGGCTGAGACCGGAGGATTCAGGTTCGCAGCCAGCCTTAGCTACTTAGTGAGGCCCTCCGCAACTTAGTGAGACCCGGTTTCAAAATAAAGAATAAAAAATAGGACTGGGGCGTAGCTCGGAGGTAGAACGCCCCTGGGTTCAATCCCAGTACCACACACCATAAAAAGAAATAAAATCGGTCTGGGGATGTAGCTAAGTAGCTGAGACTGGCCGCCAACCTGGATCCTCTGGTCTCAGCCTCCCAAGTACTGGGACTACAAGCGTGCACCACCATGCCCACCATGTTTTTGCTTAAATAAAAAGTAGAGGAAAAAAAGTTTTATGTAGGAGATTTATTTTCAAGAAAGATTTCTATTTATTTGTCTTCAAAAATAGGTCTAAGCCAGGTGTGATGGCGCACGCTTGTAATTCCAGTACTTGGGAGGCTGAGGCGGGGATGGCAGCAACTTAGCAAGGCTCTCCACAACTTAGTGAGACCCTGTTTCAAAATAAAGAATAAAACAGGGCTGGGGGTGTAGCTCAGAGGTAGAATGCCCCTGGGTTCAATCCTCAGTACTACAAAAAAAAAAAAAAAGGCCCAACCTGATAATCACAGCGATGACCCAGAAACAAGCACATACTGATTTTCTGAAGCTATATCAGATAGTTGTGGTGTGAAGTGTGTTTGTTTTCTAATTCTTCAAGTGCCAGCTTGGATTGGCAGTTGGCGCTCACATGCGAGGTGATGGTAAGAAGGCTAGATGGGTTGACTCTGTGACAAAGGGTGGAAATGTTTTCTTACTTGCTTTTCATGGAGACAGAATGAGGCATTAACAGTCGCTCTGGCTTTGTACTTAATGTACGTCTGGTTGGTATTATCCATTTAATGACAATTAAAACTGAAGAATCCCTATTCCATTAGATCAGAAAAGTTCCTTAAAATGCAATTAGAAAGCATTATGTAAATGCCTTTATGAAAAACAAAACTAATTTGATTTATTTAATATGAACATTAAAGGTAATATTAAGTGTTATCTTTATTTCATTTAAGTAGAAAGCACCAGGCCTCTAAATTGTTTTGGTTAGACTTTGACTAAATATACATAGCATTGAAACTTTATTTATATTTATAGGCACAGAATCAAAAGTTTCTGTGGGAATTTTAAATATAAAACTTGAAATGTACCCACCACTCAATCAGACGTTATCTCAAGAAGTCGTGAACACACAGGTGAGTGTTCTGAGCTCCTTTTCTGTGGATCTCTGCACTCTGGTCCGCAGTTCTGAGCTCCCTCTCTGTGGATCTGCCTGCACTGTTGTGTGTGTACCTGTAGATCCAAGTGGCTCTGAGCTCCTTCTCTGTGGATCTGCCTGCACCGTGGTCTACGGTTCTTGGCTCCCTCTCTGTGGATCTGCTGTATTGTGATGTGTGTACCTGTAGATCCGAGTGGTTCTGAGTTCCCTCTCTGTGGATCTGCTGTATTGTGGTGTGTGTACCTGTAGATCCGAGTGGCTCTGAGCTCCTTCTCTGTGAATCTGCCTGCACTGTGATCCACAGTTCTAAATTCCTTCTCTGTGGATCTGCTGTATTGTGGTGTACTTGTAGATCCAAGTGGCTCTGAGCTCCTTCTCTGTGGATCTGCCTGCAGTGTGGTCTGCAGTTCCGAGCTCCTTCTCTGTGGATCTGCCTGCACTATGCTGTGTGTATCTGTAGATCCGAGTGGTTCTGAGCTCCTTCTCTGTGGATCTGCCTGCAGTGTGGTCTGCAGTTCTGAGTTCCTTCTCTGTGGATCTGCTGTATTGTGGTGTGTGTATCTGTAGATCCGAGTGGCTCTGAGCTCCTTCTCTGTGGATCTGCCTGCACTGTGGTTCACAGTTCTGAACTCCTTCTCCGTGAATCTGCTGTATTGTATACCTGTAGATCCAAGTGGCTCTGAGCTCTTTCTCTGTGGATCTGCCTGCACTGTGCTGTGTGTACCTGTAGATCCAAGTGGCTCTGAGCTCCTTCTCTGTGGATCTGCTGTATTGTGGTGTGTATATATGTAGATCCGAGTAGCTCTGAACTCCTTCTCTGTGGATCTGCCTGCACTGTGCTGTGTGTATCTGTAGATCTGAGCAAGTGCTCTCCTTTTAGAAATTACCATTTGTTTTTGGGTTAGGACTCAAGGTGGGGAAGAGGAAGGAAGGGACAAGACTGGCTTACCAGGGAATCTGTAGTGTAGTCTGAGAAACACAATGAATATTTCTTGAAACAAGATCAGAATTATAAAGCTAAAGAAGGTAATGAAGGAGTATCAGTAGGGTGGGATTTTTGGGGGGTGCTGGGGATTGAACCCAGAGGTGTTCTACCTCTGAGGTACACCCCCAGCCCTATTTTATTTTTTATTTTGAAACAGGGTCTTGCCAAGTTGCTGAGGGTCTTGCTAAGTTGCTGAGGCTGGCCTTGAACCTGCAATCCTCCTGTCTCACACTCCCAAGTACTGGGATGACAGGCACGCTCCAGCAAGCCTGGCCTGTGGGGTGGGATGTTCATGTTCATTCGTAGGCATTTATGGGGAGCTTGGCGCTCATGTTGTCTCTGCTCTGGCTCTCTGTGGCACTCCTGGGAAGCTCGGAGCAGCTTTCTTCCCTGGGTCCCCTGCCAGGTCTCTGAAGAATTACTTTCCTCCTGGTCGTGTACAGTCAGAGGCCTCCTCTTCCCTTTGCGCTGGGTTGGCCATCCCTGTTCTCGTCAGTGTTAGTTGCAGGTTATAGCCGTTGGTGCCTTGCTGCGAGAACACTGGGGCCGCTTCTTGATACATACTTCAGTCCTGAAAATCGTGCCTGTACTCATTCCATGCTATTATTGAGTTTATAGTCCTGTACTTTCTTAGTTTTATTTCCTTTTTTCCTTTTTATTATTTCTTTTGCAGTGCTAGGAACAAAGCCAGGGCCTTGTGCATGCTAGGCGAGTGCTCTCTTATTTTAAATAGCTAGCCCCTCTCTTCCAGGCAGACAATGTCCTACTGTGTTTTCCTGAAACAGCTTCTTCCTTCCCAGTCTGAAATCTCCTCTACCTTTGTACTTGGTATCTGAGATGTGTGGGTTAGTGCATCACCCGAAACCACATAGTCAGAACCAACCTTACATTGCTCAAATAAGTATATATATGTGTACATATCTGTATATATGAGTTTTAATTGTTATTTATAAATTTACATAGTATGTAGATAAGGAAAGACTTGAGTTCTACTTTTTTTTTTTTTTGGTGGTGCTGGGGGTGTAACCCAGGGTCCTTCTACCTCTGGGCCACACACCCAGTCCTATTTTATTTTTTATTTGGAAACAGGGTGTTGCTAAGAGCCTCACTAAGTTGCTAAGGCTGACTTTGAACCTGCGATCCTCCTGTCTCAGCCTCCCAAGTACTGGGATTACAAGCATGCGCCACCATGCCCAGTGGTTCTGCTTGGTTCTTGTTATTTTTCCTCCTGTGCTCAGGTTAGGGGCATCTGTACGCTCTGCACCTGCTCTACCATGTGCTATATCCAGAGCTCAAGGCTTCTTCTTTTGGGGGGACACTGGGGATTGAACCTGGGGTACTCTACCTCTGAGCTACACACCCCAGTCCTTTTAATTTATTTATTTTGTTTTTGTTTTATTTTGTTTTGTTGCGGTTCTGGGGATTGAGCCCAGGGGCATTCTACCTCCGAGGTACATCCCCAGCCCTAGTTTTTATTCTTTATTTTGAAACAGGGTCTAAGTTGCGGAGGGCCTCACTAAGTAGCTGAGGCTGGCCATGAACCCGGATCCTCCTGTCTCAGCCTCCCAAGTACTGACTGGGATTACAAGCGTGTGCCACCACGCCCGGCTTAATTTATTTATTTATTTATTTATTTATTTTTTTTGCGGTACCGGGGATTGAACGCCGGGGCGTTCTACCTCCGCACTACACCCCCGGCCCTATTTTTTTATGCTTTATTTTTGAACCGGGTCTCACGAAGTTGTGGAGGGCCTCACTAGGTAGAGAGAGAGGAGAGAGAGGGAGAGAGAGAGAGAGAGAGAGAGATCGTGCGCGTGCGCTCATGCGCGCTGAGGTTGGCCGCGAACCCGGATCCTCTGGTCTCCGCCTCCCAAACTACTGGGATTACAAGCGTGCGCCACCACGCCCGGCAATTTATTTATTTTGAAACAGGGTCTTGCTTAATTGCTGAGGCTGGCCCTAGGGTTCTACTTTTTAAACTTAAAATTGTTTTATAAACATTATCCTATGTTCCTGCCTTCATATTTATCACTTTTAATAACTGAAACATGAGTTCATTCTATTTTTGGTATATTATTTCTTTTTTTTTTTTTTTTGCGGTACCGGGGATTGAACGCAGGGGCGTTCTACCTCCGCGCTACGCCCCCGGCCCTATTTTTTTATACTTTATTTTGAAACTGGGTCTCACGAAGTTGCGGAGGGCCTCACTAGGTAGAGAGAGAGAGAGACAGGGAGAGAGGGAGAGAGCTGAGGCTGGCCGCGAACCCGGATCCTCCGGTCTCCGCCTCCCAAAGTACTGGGATTACAAGCGTGCGCCACCACGCCCGGCTTATTTTTGGTATATTATTTCTAATTTCCCAGACTTTGTCTTTAAAATTAGTTACTAAATTTTTTTTTTTTTTTTTTTTTGCGGTACTGGAGATTGAACGCAGGGGTGTTCTACCTCCGCGCTACATCCCCGGCCCTATTTTTTTATGCTTTATTTTTGAAACCGGGTCTCATGAAGTTGCGGAGGG
>PVJS01027078.1:0-14207 GCA_004027185.1 Glis glis | reverse complement strand
GCCTGGCTTAGTTACTAAAATTTTTAAGTAAAAAGTATTTATTGAGCCGAGTGCAGTGGTGCAAGCCTGTAACGTCGGTGCTTGGGAGGCTGAGACAGGAGGACTGCAGGTTCGCAGCCAGCCTCCGCAACTTAGCGAGGCCCTCTACAACTTAGATCTTGTTTCAAATTAAAAAAAAAATAGGACTAGGGTGTAGCTCAGAGGTAGAATGCTACTGGGGTCATTTCCCCATTACCACAAAGGAAAGAGAGAGAGAGGGAGGGAGGGAGGGAGGGAGGAAGGAAGGGAGGGAGAAATTATTAAGACTGAGCCGGGTGTGGTGGCACACACTTGTAATCCCGGAAGGAAGGAAGGAAGGAAGGAAGGAAGGAAGGAAGGAAGGAAGGGGAAGGGAAGGGAAGGAAGGAAAGGAAGGAAATTATTAAGACTGAGCCGGGCGTGGTAGCACACACTTGTAATCCCAGTACTTGGGAGGCTGAGACAGGAGGATCACAGGTTCGCAGCCAGCCTCAATTACTTAGTGAGGCCTCCGCAACTTAGTGAGACTCTGTTTCAAAATAAAGAATTAAAAAAAATAGGGCTGGGGGATGTAGCTCGGAGGTAGAATGCCCTTGGTGTCAATCCCCGGTACTGAAAAAAAATTTATTAAGACTGTTTTGGTGCACACCTATAATCCCAGTACTTAGGAGGCTAAGACAGGAAGATTGCAGGTTCATGGTCAGCCTCAGCAACTTAGTAGACCCTGTTTCAAACTAAAAAACAAAATAGGGCTGGGGATATGTAACTCAGGTAGAACGCCCCTGGGTTCAATCCCCAACAACACACAAATATATATATATATATATATATATATATATATGTTTACTGATCTTAAATGGATCTTTAAAAGTGCTGAGCACTGGGCGCGGTGGTGTACACCTGCAGTCCCAGTATACTTGGGAGGCTGAGACAGGATGATCACAGGTTTGAGGCCAGCCCCAGGAAACTAGTGAGACCCAGTTTCAAAATAAAAAGGGCTGAGGGTATAGCTCAGAAGAGGTAGAGTGCCCCCGGGTTCAGTCCCCAGTACCCCCCTCACCTCACACACACACGCGCGCGTGTGTCTGCTCAAGCACTTCTCTGAACCCTGGAGATGTAGCTGTGCCTGAGGCAGACAGCTCACTCTCAGGAGATGCGTCTGGTGAGGAAACATTTGAACCACAAAGAGACCACCAGAGAGCAGCGGTGTGAGGGGAGAGTTCCTGTGGGCAACCTGGCCTATTGGGAGGCCGCTTAGGCCGAGTGATTGGGGAGGAAAAGATGTGAATAGCAGCGTGAGAAGCAGCCAGTCATGGAAAAACTGGGCCTGAACCCTCAGTGGGAACAATGGCCTAGACTCAGCAAAAGACCCTGCACAGCCGGCGTTGTGGTGCACAATTGTAAACCCGGTGCTTGGGAGGGAGACAGGAGGATCACAGGTTCTCAGCAGCCTAGTGAGGCCCTCTACACCTTAGACCCTGTTTCAAAATTAAAATAATAATAATAAAATAGGGCTAGGAGTGTGGCTCAGGTAGAATGCCCCTGGATTCAATTCCCAGTACCACAAAAAATAAAAGCAACCCTACAGAGAGTTCCCGCGTGCATGGGGTGAGAGAAGAAAATGTGGTAGGAGCCAAAGTTACTAGCCCAGCCTGGCAGTTCGCAGAGTGGTGGAAAGTGATTGTTTTGAACAAGGAAATGTCAGAATATGATTTATTATTTAAAAATTCCTGTCAGGAGAAAAGATCACTGGCTATTGTGTGGAGCCTGGGTGGTGCTGGGGTGGTCGTAGGAGCGGGGCAGGCGGAGGCTCTTACAGACGGGTGATGTGCTGGGGCTCTCCTCAGGGTGGTGGGTGTGTTACACACATGGGGTGACTAAGGAGGCTGAGTTGAAACTGAGAAGTACTTTTAATTTCAAGCTTGCTCTGGAGCGCCAGAAAACCGCGGAGAAGGAGCGGCTGTTCCTGGTGTATGCTAAGCAGTGGTGGAGGGAGTACCTGCAGATCCGGCCCTCGCACAGTGCGCGCCTCGTCAAGATCTTCGCGCAGGTCCGTGAGTTACATTACGAAAGCTTTTCCCCTGCATTTGAGATTTAGTGTTATGTATGTAAATTTAATTTTATATCTGTAAAATGTACTTTTCTAACCAATGAAAGTCTATTCCTAAAATAGAAATCTGATGTGTAGTGCTCTGAGTGCGTAAGTGGAATAGTGCAATTTTTTTTCCTACTGTCTCACATTAATCTATTCTAAAACAAGATGTTGAAGTGGGGGTGCTGACTGTCACGACACCGCTCCCCTCTCTTCCAGGATGAAAACGGGGTCAATAGACCAGTCTGCTCCTATGTTAAACCTCTGCGTGCCGGACGGCTTCTGGATACACCCAGGCAAGCGGCAAGATTTGTCAATGTCCTGGGGTACGAGCGCGCCCCCGTTATCGGAGGTGGCGGCAAACAGGAGCAGTGGTGCACCCTGCTGGCCTTCCTGTGTAGAAACAAGGTATCGCGCTCACACTAGAAGGGCAGAGCGGGCCTGCAGAGTACTCTCAACTAACTCACGGTGCACTTGTACAGAGTTACCATGGAAATGTGCATATATGAGCCGGGCACAGTGGCGCACGCTTATAATCCCAGAACTTGGGAGGCTGAGACAGGAGGATCACAGGTTCGAGGACAGACTCAGCAAGTAGTGAGACTCTCATCAACCTAGTGAGACCCTGTTTCAAAATAATATTAAAATAGGGCTAGGGGTGTAGCTCAGACCCCAGTACCACAAAAAAAAAAGAAAAAGAAAGAAATGTATGTACTGCCGACTTGAGCAAGTCAGATCTCAACTTCACCATTTTACGTAAGCATTTCAATATCTCAAAGCATAAAGAAGAAAACTTAGCGTCTTGGTTTTCTCACAGTTTCATATGTAACTTAATGTGATTTCTGCCAGGTGGGGACATGTAAGAACTACCAGAAACCAAGTCGTTGGTGAACTGGGGTTAGCACCTTGACCAGAACCCAGCTTACCACAGCGTTCATGTGCCGCTTGCTCAGATAACAGAGAATGGAGCACAAAATGAATACGGCAAAAAATCTTGAATTGCATGGCATTTTTGTTTAGTTTAAGAATAGGAATATATTTGTTGAGGTTAAGCTTAGTTGCAGAGGCTGGCTTTGAATCTGCGATCCTGTCTCAGCCTCCCAAGTACTGGGATTATAAGCTTGCGCCAACATGCCCTGCTGTTAAGCCTTTTTAATGACTCCATTTTAGTAAAGTAACATTATAGATTATGATTTTTGTTGTTGTTATTGTATTGAACCCTGAGCTACCTCTTACCTCTGAGCTATTCCCCCAGCCCTATTTTATTTTGTATTTTGAAACAGTCTAAGTTGCTAAGGCTGGCTGCGAACCTCCGGTCCTCCTGTTCCAGCCTCTCAAGTACTTGGATTACAAGTGTGTGCTACCACACCCAGCTTGCTTTATAATTTTAACTTTATACTATGAACATTTTCTCACATGGTTGTACATTTTTGTGATTTCCATCTTTTAATGGTTCTTTGAGGTTTTCTTGAGTCAGTTTATAGAACTTACTATCTGGCGTCCAGTTTTCTGTATTAGTAGGAATGAGTTTTTGCTTTGAATGTCTTTTTATTTTTATTATGAATTTTGTTTATATGATAAAACCTCAGGATAGAAAGCACTGGGTCTAAAAGGTTGTCTATAATATTTTTATAAAGTTAATAATTATAAAGTGTTCTTTATATTACTACAGTTAATTAAAAATAAAGAGTGTCGGGGGGCTGGGGTGCAGCTCCATGATGCAGCGCTTGCCCAGCAGTGTAGAGCCAGTAATGTGACGCTGTCGAGGCATTCTTCATTCTAACATTCAACTCAACAGGATCTTCACTTTCACGTGTTACCCATAGTCTTCCTACACTTACATACATATCTTTACATAATTATAGCCCTGCTGTTTAATATTTTAAAGTGTTTTTACACATAACATACTATCATATTTTCCCAGTACCTCAAGAAAAAAATCTTCCTGATTTTCTTTTTTTTTTTTTTTTTTTGCGGCACCGGGGGTTGAACCCAGGGGCATTCTGCCTCCGAGCTACACCCCGGCCCTATTTTTTATCCTTTATTTTGAAACCAGGTCTCACAAAGTTGCGGAGGGCCTCACTAAGTAGCTGAGGCTGGCCACGAACCCGGATCCTCCGGTCTCCACCTCCCAAGTACTGGGATTACAAGCATGCACCACCATGCCCGGCTCCTGATTTTCTTTCTACGTTGTATGAGTTCTTTGTAAAATTGTGACTCTAAATGTCACCTATTAAAGTGTACATGTATGACTATCAGATCTGTGAGCACTTACTTTGTGAAATAATTTAGGCTCTTCTCAAAATTTCAACTTAATACTGGACTAATGATTAAAAATAAAAATTATTAATTTTAACTATAATCTTGCATGTAAATGTTAGTGAGGAAAGCACATGAAGACATAGATGGTTAATTTTGACACATCTTCCCTCAGGGCGACTGTGAAGACCACGCTAACCTCCTGTGCAGCCTGCTCCTCGGGTACGGGCTGGAGGCCTTCGTCTGCGTCGGGACAAAGGCCAAAGGGGCACCGCACGCCTGGGTCATGACCTGCGGGACCGATGGGACTGTCACTTTCTGGGAGAGTTTAACAGGACACAGGTTAGGCAACTAAGTGTATAAGGCATTAAGATGAAAGTGTAAATGTTTTATTTAACTATATATTTTTGCGGTCCTGGGAATCACACCCAGGTCCTCACATGTGCCCTAAATATTTAAAAGTTATAGAGTTTTTGCTCATTATGATGATACTTGTTTATAATTTTATAATTTCCATTATTAGAGGCTTTTTGGAGACAATGTAAAAAATTGTTTCAATTAATGCAACTAAGTAAATGAACTCCAAGCCAGGCGCGGTGGCGCCTCTAAACTGGGCGTGGTGGCACACGCTTGTAATCCCAGTACTTGGGAGGCGGAGACCGGAGGATCCGGGTTCATGGCCAGCCTCAGCTACTTAGTGAGGCCCTCCACAACTTTGTGAGACCCGGTTTCAAAATAAAGGATAAAAATAGGGCCGGGGGTGTAACTCGGAGGTAGAATGCCCCTGGGTTCAATCCCTGGTACCGCAAAAAAAAGAAAGAAAAAAAAAGTAAATGAACTCTAAGAAGAATTTTATCCCTAAAATATTCTTTACTAACATGATATTGGTAAAAGATAAATTGTAATGACTTTTAGTTTTGCATAACTTGCATAATTTTTTTCTAATGATTGTCTTTAAGTCTCAAAATAATTTCAAGGTTTGTTTTGTGTGTGTGTGTGTGTGTGTGTGTGTGTGTGTGTGTGTGGTACTAGGGATTGAACACGGGCAATATTCCCTCCGAGCTACACTCCAAGCCCTGTTTTATTTCTTATTTTGAAACAGGGTCTTGCTAAGTTTCTAAGGGCCTCACTAAGTTACTGAGGCTGGCCACAAACCTGCGATCTTCCTTTCTCAGTCTTCCAAGTACTGGGATTACTGGCTTGTGATTGTTTGTTTGTTTGTTCGTTTGTTTTTGTAGTATTGGGGATGGAACCCAGAGGCATCCTACCTCCGAACTACACCCCCAGCCCTATTTTTTATTCTTTATTTTGAAACAGGGTCTCACTAAGTTGCAGAGGGCCTCACTAAGTAGCTGAGGCTGGTCGCGAACCCGGGTCCTCCGGTCTCCGCCTCCCAAGTACTGGGATTACAAGCGTGCGCCACCACGCCTGGCTGAGATTGGGTTTGAAGAGTTGAGTACTCCCTCTGTCCTAGAACATTTTCTTTCCTTAGCTTCTGTCATATCTCTCAGTTTTCACTATTTCTTTCTGAATGTTTTTTCCTTCATCTCATCTTCCCTGTTGACTGTTGTACAGACGTAGTCCTGGGCCACCTTGCCATTTCCCCTGGGTCCTGTCTCCATGGTTGATAATCATTTTGGTTAGTCATGCATACTAATGGATAGCTAAATTATTTTAGTTGTATTTTCTGAGATAAACTTTTTTGATCTTGACAGTACACATAGAATATATTACTAAAGAAATAAAGTTGGTTTCTGTATAAGATATGCCATGCAATTAACAGGGAGTAATCAAATTGTGGAAATAGAGACAGGAAAATCAAGTGTGAACGCTAGTCCTGGGCAGCAGTCTTGGCCGTCAGTTTGAGAAACTTTCTGCCTCAGTAGGATGCTGCCTCTGGCATTTCACGTTCTCATTACATGAAATTATGAGTTAACTGTTTTAGGTACCTCCACAAGCCTGCCAACCCTGATGACCCTCCGCTGACCGAGCAGCCCAAGCCGCTGTACCCGTATCGGACGGTGGGCTGCGTGTTCAACCATCAGATGTTCCTGGGGAACTGCCAGCCCTCCGACGCGGTGGAGACCTGCGTGTTCGATTTAAACGATGAGTCCAAGTGGAAACCCATGAGCGAGGAAGCCATCAGGTCCGTGTGTGCTCCCGGAGCCACGACGGCCCTCCCGCCCTTCCCGCCGCTGTGCGCCTCCACCATTGACGCGTCGGCGACGAGCAACGAGATAGAGATGCAGCTGCGGCTGCTGGTGGCCGAGCACAGGAAGGTTAGGACATGAGGCTTTTGGCGTTCCTCGCTTCGTACTCACACTTGCTCATGCATTTAACCTTTTGTGGGGTTTTTTGGTGTGTCTGATAGAGCCAGTCACCATTCTATCCCTGAACAAAGCGAATATGGAAATTTGGTCCTTAGATTTCTTTTTTTTTTTTTTTTTTTGTAGTACTGGGGATGGAACCCAGGGGCATTCTACCTCTGAGCTACACCCCCAGCCCTAGTTTTTATTCTTTATTTTGAAACAGGGTCTTACTAAGTTGCAGAGGGCGTCACTAAGTAGCTGAAGCTGGCTGCGAACCCGTGATCCTCCAGTCTCAGCCTCCCAAGTACTAGGATTACAAGCGTGCGCCACTATATCCGGCTGGTCCCTAGATTTCTGATACTTATAGTTTTGACTGTCATGAAAGTTAAGTTCTAAAACTCAAAAATTTCCGGGCGTGGTGGCGCACGCTTGTAATCCCAGTACTTGGGAGGTAGAGACCGGAGGATCCAGGTTCGCAGCCAGCCTCAGCGACTTAGTGAGGCCCTCCGCAACTTTGTGAGACCTGGTTTCAAAATAAAAAATAGGGCCAGGGGTGTAGCTCAGAGGTAGAAAGCCCCTGGGTTCAATCCCTGGTACCGCAAAAAAAAAATAAAAATAAAACTCAAAAATTGCTAAATTCTCCAGGTGCGGTGGCACATGGCTATAATCCCCGCTGCTTGGACAGCTGAGGTTGGGGGACCGAAAGTTTGAGGCCAGCCTGGGCAACTTGGTGTGAGACCTTATCTCAAAATAAAAAAATAGAACTGTAGCTCAGTACTCGAGCCCCACTAAATTCAATCTCCAGTATTGCCAAGAAAAATTTAAAAAGCCTAATTCACTAACACTTCTAGAATTAAATATTCCTTTTTCCTAGAAATGAAGAATGATGGACTTGTTAACATCTTAGAGTCAGACTCTGGCTAAAGAGCACTTTCTTCTTTTCTGAAAAGATTTATTAAAATAATCACTCCATTGAAAATACTAAATTCAGCCAGGCGTGGTGAGCGCACATCTGTAATTCCAGTACTTGGAAGCCTGAGACAGGAGGATCGCAGGTTCTAGGCCAGCCTCAGCAATATAAAGGGCTGGGGGTGGTACTGGGTACTGAACCCAGGGGTTCAATCCAGTACCACAAATATAATGAAATGAAATAAAATAAGATGGGGCTGGGGGTGTAGCTCAGGAGTAGAATGCCCCTGAGTTCAATAACCCGTACCAAAAACAAGAAAGAAAGAAACCAGCTGGGAGTGGTGGCACATGCCTGTGATCCCAGTACTTGGGAGGCTGAGACAGTAAGATGGAAGGTTTGAGGACAGCCTCAGCAATGTAGCGAGACTTTCGGCAACCTAGTTAGACCCTGTTTCAGAACAAAACATAAAAAAGGCTGGGGGGTGAAGCTTGGAGGTAGAATGACCCTGGCTTCAATCCCCAGTACTACCAAAAAAGAAAAAAGGAAACCAGTAAGAGATTGAAATCTTAGAGTAGGAAACATTATTTGCAATACATGTAACTAACAAGGGTCTAAAATCTGAAATTCTTATAAAAGGTCCTTTTCTAATTCACCTTTGGTTTTCCCTAAAAGACTCTATTTTTCCCTTTTCTTGGATGAGCCATCTTTTCCATTTTCTTTTCCTTTTTTTTTTCTTTGGAGACAGATTTATTTAGGAGGATGGGTACACATTTAAGGGAGAATATGGTCATCTCGAGAGACATTTTAGCCGGGCATGGTGGTGAACACCTGTAATCCCAGTACTTGGGAGGCTGAGACGGGAGGATCACAAGTTTGAGGACAGCCTCAACGACTTAACAAGACCCTCAACAACTTAGCAAGACCCTGTTGCAAAATAAAAATAAAAAGGAATGGGGGTGTAGCTCAGAGGTATAATGTCCTGGATTCAATCCCCACTACCAAAAAAATAAAAATAAAAGAGACATCTTTTGGGGTAAAGTAGGAAATAGCCATTCAAGAGCCCCGAGGCCATCCCGAGGGTGAATTTGGGGGCCAAGCCAGGAGGGCACACGGCAGGGAGCCCTGGCCATATCCAGAGGCAGCTCCATTTTCTTTGAAGACATCAAAGGCAACTGACTCATTCAGTGTGTTCTTTGGGTTCCCGGTTACTCTTAGCTTTGGCCTCTAACTATATACAAATAATTTGTTGTTTTTTCTCCTACTGCAGGTGAATTTATGCAGATTCAGTCTTATTATACTCCTTAAAGTTAAATAAAATACCATCTCCAAATTCTTAGCACTGTGTCGTCTTCTATACATGTTAGGACCATTCCATATGGCCTTCTCCAGTAGATCTTTCTAAAGTGGAGGGCATGAAGTCTTGGTGAACAATCACTGAATTGAATGATTTTTTAATTATTTCTAAGAAAGAAAACTCTATTACCTGTAGTTTCTTTTTATTTCTTTGCATCCCTAGAATAATTAATAGGAAGTTTAAAAATTTATGACACCTTTAAAAACATCTTTTCTTGGGGCATCCACTAAAATACTCAACATTTTTAACTTGTTTCTGTTTTGTTGTTGTTGTACTGGGGATGAAACCCAGGGGCATTCTTGCAGAGGGCCTCACTAAGTTGCTGAGGCTGACTGAGAACCTACAATCCTCCTGTCTCAGCCTCCCAAGAACTAGACTTATAGGGGTGTGCCACCACGCCCGGCTTTAATTGGTTTTAAAAATCTTTTTTTTTTTTTTGCGGTACCAGGGATTGAACCCAGGGGCATTCTACCTCGGAGCTACAACCCCAGCCCTATTTTTTATTCTTTATTTTGAAACTGGGTCTCACTAAGTTGTGGAGGGCCTAAGTAGCTGAGGCTGGCTGCGAACCCAGATCCTCCCGTCTCCGCCTCCCAAGTACTGGGATTACAAGGGTGCGCCACCACACCCGGCTGGTTTTAAAAATCTTAATGTCCATCACTTTCTTTTTCTCTTTTGCTGTAGGATCTTGGCCTCACTACCGTTTGGGAAGACCAGCTTTCCTATCTTTTATCTCCAGCTTTGGCGTCTTATGAATTTGAGCGTACCACAAGTATATCTGCAGGCAATGAGGAATTTCAGGATGCCATAAGGAGGGCTGTACCTGACGGCCACACATTTAAAGGATTCCCAATCCACTTTGTGTACAGAAATGCCAGGCGCGCCTTTGCCACGTGTCTTCGGTAAGGTGTAATTTATGAATTCATAAATGTGTTCAGCTTAGGAATCATAGGAGCCAGACAGTCTGGTGGTTATTACGAGTGAGAGTCACACGGGGACCTTTTACAGCAACTTGCCCTCCTTGCTGCCGATTTTGATTGCTTAGGTCTGAAGAGCCCTAGATCGTCTGGGATGATTTTCCCAGTAATTTTGGTGCAGTCTCAGTTGAGTGTCTCTCATCTTGTCTAGTGTAAGTTTTTTAAGTTTATAGACTTATGAAGAATAGTCTATAGTTTGAATAGCTTAATCAAAATTACTGAGCCATTCATAGCAGAGACAGGATTTAAAATACTTATTAAGCTGGGTGTGGTGGTGCACACTTGTAATCCCAGTACTTGGGAGGCTGAGACAGGAGGATCACAGGTTCGCGGCCTGCCTCAGCTACTTAGTGAGGCCTTCTGTAACTTAGTGAGACCCTGTTTCAAAATGAAAATATAATAGGGCAGGGGATATAGTTTGGAGATAGAATGCCCCTGGGTTCAATCCCCAGCACCAAAATAAATAAATAAATAAATAAATAAATAAATAAATAAATAAATAAATTTTAAAAATACTTACTAAATACCTTTTGTGTGTGTGTGTGTGTGTGTGTGTGTGTGTGTGTGTGTGTGTGTGTGTGGTGCTGGGGGTTGAACCCAGAGGCATTCTAACTCTGAGCTACATCCCAGCCCTATTTTATTTTTTTTGTTTCTAATCAGGGTCTCACTAGGTTGCTGAGAGCCTTGCTCAGTTGCTGAGGCTGTCCTCGAGCCTGCGATCCTCCTGTCTCAGCCTCTTAAGTACTGGGATGACAGGTGTGCACCACCACGTCTGGCCTAAGTACTATTTATATACTGACTTAGTTGGCAATTGGAAAGTAAAGGCTGCGGTTGCTTGTTATTGAGTACATTTTTTTTCTTCTCTAGGTCTCCGTTTTGTGAAGAAATAATCTGCTGCCGCGGGGACCAGGTGCGGCTGGCAGTCCGCGTCCGAGTGTTCACTTACCCGGAGTCTGCATGTGCTGTTTGGATCATGTTCGCTTGTAAATATCGCTCGGTATTGTAGGACTGGTGTTTCCCTAAGAATTATCCCTGTTCACTGGAACTTTACACATTGTATATTATAGCAGTTTGGAGGCTTCTTGGAAGGATTTTAACATCAGTCTGGTTTGGATGTTGTATTTCAATTTTGTGTAGACCTGATGGATAATATTTTTAAAAATCATGATATGTTTATTTAAAAATTAAGGATGAAAAATGTGTATAAATCTTAGTTGAATATAGTATAAATTAAATATGTATTCTATTTTTTTCTTTTTTTGTGGTACTATAGATTGAAGGCAGGTGTGTTCTACCTCCGAGCTACACTCCCAGCTCTATTTTATTTTCATTTTGAAACAGGGTCTCTCTAGGTTGCTGAGAGTCTCACTAAGTTGCTAAGGCTGTCCTTGAACCTGCGATCCTCCTATCTCAGCTTCCCAAGTACTGGGATTACAGGCATGCGCCACCAAGCCCAGCTTGTATATATTCTGTTTTAGTAAATGATACTTTGTTTACAGGTACCCAGTAGTTTAAATATGAATATAAAATTTACTCCGTTTTCTTTACGCTAATAATCAGAGAGGTATTTGTCTAAGGGTTTGGACCATAGTAAAATAAAAATGATCATTATTTTTCATAGATGAATGAGATTATTTTACATAAATTAGGAGAAGTTAGTCTTACAACAGATTTATTTGTTACATAGGTAAAAAAAATATATTTTGCTAAATTATTGCTTTTGTGGTTTACTCAGGATACTTGGTTATATTTGAGACTTTCCACAAATTTATGGGAAGACTTGAAATAAGAGTAGAAAAACGAATACCAGAAAAGCATAAATATTAGCAACAGAGCTCACACAAAAATACATGAGCATTTTATAAATATGTATTGTTATAAAAATGAATTGAGGCTGGGCATGGTGGCGCACACTTGTCATCCCAGTACTTGGGAGGCTGAGATAGGAGGATTGCTGGTTCGCAGCCAGCCTCAGCTACTTAGTGAGGCCTCCACTACTTAGTGAGACTCTGTTTCAAAATAAAGAATAAAAAATAGGGCTGGGGGTGTGGTTCAGGTACAGTGCCCCTAGGTTCCATCCCCAGTACTGCAAAAAGAAAAAAAAATGAATTGAGTGTTTTAGGAACAGGTTGTTGCGCACATTATGCCACTGGTTGCTTTCTGCGAGTCACGCTGGTGGTCCACCGCTGATTTCCTGTGGTCACAGACTCATTTCTAAACTTGCACAGATTCCATCTTCTGAAACAAGTGGCTTTTCGTTATGATAGAGTCAGCATATGTGTGACTAAACTCCATGAGAGTCATTGTGCGAGGCCGCCGAAGACAAGCGCGTGTGCGGGACTCACGCTCATGTGGAGCGCGTCTTCAAAGGTGGTTTTAATGAGAAGCAAGCAGTAAGAAGGCCCAGCAACTTGATTGTCTGTAAGAAGCGGCATGGTGGAAGTGACAGGTTTTACTGTCCGCTCAGCATCTGTGTGCCAAGCTCTTTTGATTTTTTGGATTTGGGGTTGAACCCAGGGCCCTGCACATGCTACGCAATACTTCACCACTGAGCTAAACCCTCAGCCCAAACAAGGTCTCGCTAAATTGCTGAGGCTGGTCTTGAACCTGTGATCCTCCTTTCACAGCCTCCCAAATACTGGGATTAAAGGCATGAGCCACCATGCCCGGCTTATGTAAAGTTATTAATTCATTTGCTTTATCCATTGATCTTAAAAAAGTAAGTGTACAGCCAGGTGTGGTGGCGCACTCTTGTAATCCCAGTACTTGGGAGGCTGAGACCGGAGGATCCGGGTTCACGGCCAGCCTCAGCTACTTAGTGAGGCCCTCTGCAACTTAGTGAGACCCTGTTTCAAAATAAAGAATAAAAAAAATGGGGCTGGGGGTGTAGCTTGGAGGTTGAATGCCCCTGGGTTCAACCACCAGAACTGCAAAAAAAGTAAGTGTATACCAGTTGGCTATCTAAATTATTCTTTTTTATCATTCACTTACTGCAAAGAAACTATTATTATTATTTTTTTGGTGGTACTGGGGACTCAACTCAGAGGTGTTCTACCTCTGAGCTACACCCCCAGCCCTATTTTATTATTTATTTATTTTTTTTTTCTTTTTTTGCGGTACCGGGGATTGAACCCAGGGGCATTCTACCTCCGAGCTACACCCCCGGCCCTATTTTTTATACTTTATTTTGAAACCGGGTCTCACGAAGTTGCGGAGGGCCTAAGTAGCTGAGGCTGGCCACAAACCTGGATCCTCCAGTCTCCGCCTCCCAAGTACTGGGATTACAAGCATGCGCCACCATGCCCGGCCCCTATTTTTATTTTTATTTTAAAACAGGGTCTCACTAAGTTACTGTGCACTGCCCTTGAACCTGCAATTCTTCTGTCTCAGCCTCCCAAGTACTGGATTACAGGTGTGCACTGCTGTACCCAGCCAATGTTTTTTTGGGGGGGGTTCCCGGGGATTGAACCCAGGGGCATTCTACCTCCGGGCTACACCCCCAGCCCTATTTTTTATTCTTTATTTTGAAACAGGGTGTCACTAAGTTGCAGAGGGCCTCACTAAGTAGCTAAGGCTGGCCACGAACCTGCTATCCTCCTGTCTCAGCCTCCCAGGTACTGGGATTACAAGTATGCGCCACTACGCCCAGCAGAGCTAATAGTTTTTTGTTTGTTTGTTTGGTTTTTTTTTTTTTTTTTTGCAGTACCAGGGATTGGACCCAGGGGCGTTCTACCTCTGCGCTACATCCCTGGCCCTATTTTTTTATACTTTATTTTGAAACCGCGTCTCACGTAGTTGCGGAGGGCCTCACTAGGTAGAGAAGACAGACAGAGAGAGAGAGAGAGAGAGAGCGCAAGAGCTGAGGCTGGCCGAGAACCTGGATCCTCCGGTCTCCGCCTCCCAAAGTACTGGGATTACAAGTGTGCGCCACCATACCCGGCTAGCCAATAGTTTTTTAAAAATTAAAATCTGAAGGTATCTTAGAATTTACTTTCTGTTTTATTTTATATATATTTATGATTTAACTTGTTTTATTTTATTTATTTATTTTGCGGTACTGGAGATTGAACCCAGGGGCTTTCTACCTCCGAGCTACACCCCCAGCCCTGTTTTTTAATTCTTTATTTTGAAACAGGGTTTAAGTTGTGGAGGGCCTCACTAAGTAGCTGAGGCTGGCCGTGAACCTGTAATCCTCCTGTCTCAGCCTCCCAAGTACTGGGATTACAAGTGTGCGCCACCACGCCCGGTTCTTTATTATTATTATTTTTTTTTTTTTTTTGCGGACCGG
>PVJS01027077.1:11247-26611 GCA_004027185.1 Glis glis | reverse complement strand
CTGCGGGTCCCCCCCCGCCCGATCCCTCCTGCGGTCCTCCCGCCCGATCCCTTCTGGGGGTCCCCCCGCCGGACCCCTCCTGCGGGCCCTCCCGCCTGATCCCTGCTGCGGGTCCTCCCGCCCGATCCCTCCTGCGGGTCCTCCCGCCCGATCCCTTCTGGGGGTCCCCCCGCCGGACCCCTCCTGCGGGCCCTCCCGCCCGATCCCTGCTGCGGGTCCTCCCGCCCGATCCCTCCTGCGGGTCCCCCCCCCGCCCGATCCCTCCTGCGGTCCTCCCGCCCGATCCCTTCTGGGGGTCCCCCCGCCGGATCCCTCCTGCGGCCCTCCCGCCCGATCCCTCCTGCGGGTCCCCCCGCCCGATCCCTCCTGCGGGTCCCCCCGCCCGATCACTCCTGCGGGCCCTCCCGCCCGATCCCTCCTGCGGGTCTCCCCGCCCGATCCCTCCTGCGGGCCCTCCCGCCCGATCCCTGCTGCGGGTCCCCCCGCCGGATCCCTCCTGCGGGCCCTCCCGCCCCGCCCTGGCTCTGCTTTGAAATGGTCGGGCACGCAGAGGTGTGCGCCCGGGGAGCCGGGTGGAGCACGGAGCGGCTCCGCCGCGCTCTCGGTGGAACCGGTCGGGGTGCTTCTCCTTCGAGCCGCCTCTGCAGACCTGAGCGGTCACCCCCGCTCCCCACCCCCACTCGCACCGCCCGGGGCCACTGCGCCGGCCTTAATGCACCCCAACGAGCCCAGCGCTGCACGCAAGGGTCGAGTCCCGGGCCCAGCCAGGGGCGAGCGGCCTCGATCACACCTGGAAGACGGCCTGCGTCCCAAACAGCCTTCAGGGCCCCTCCCGGAGGAAGTGCGTGGGGACTTCGCGACCCTGAGAGCATCTTCGGTTCTCCTGGTTCCTCGACCTTTCCAAGAAAAGACCTCAAACCTTCTTTGTCAGGCCACCAGGACTGGGCAAGGTTAGGAGGACAGACCCCAGTGCTTTTTAGAAATTTTGGTTAGATGTCTTATGTTTTCCAAGAGATTTCTTGAGGTAATGTATAGACAGTACAATTCATCTCTTAACAGTGTACTATTCGATGGCTTTTAGTATATTCGATGGCTTTTAGTATATTTAGTATATTCGATGGCTTTTAGTATATTCGTGGAGCTGTGCAGCCATCATAATGTTAGAACATTTTCAACAACCGCCTCCCGAGACATCCCATACTTTTAGTCACCTCCTAATTCCCCAACCCCCAACTCTAGACAACTACTAATTTGCACTCTGTCTCTATAGGCTGCCTATTCTAGACCTTTTATATGGACGGAATCATAAGTGTGGGGTTCCTTTTGACTAACTTCCTAAATTTAGAATATTTTCGCAGTTCAGCCATGTTGTGGCTTGTATCAGTGCTTCACTCCTCTTTATGGCTGAATAATAGGCCATCATATACTCGTTTCGTCTAGTCTTCAGTTGGTAGACATCTGGATTGTTTCAGACTTTTGACTATCATAAATAATGCTGCCATCAACATTTGTGTGCAGTTTTTTTCCGTGGACATATGTTTTCGTTTCTCATGGGTAAACACTCAGGCCTGGTACTGCCGGGTCAAATGGTAACTCCGTATTTAACTCTTTGGGAACTGCCAGACTGGTTTTCACCGTTTTACCTTCTCACCAGCTGGGTATGAGTGTTCCATTTCTCCACATCCTCACTAACACTTATTACCTGGCTTTTAAAAAATTATAATCATCTTGTGGGTGTGTCTGGTGCTTTAAATTATAGATATAATTCATCCTTACATAAAATTCACTGTTTTTAGCATAATCTCCATATTGCACAACCATCACCACTATCTAATCGCAGAACATTCAGTGCAAAAAGAAATCCCATACAGCTAAGCTTCCTGTCTTTTCCCTCATCCTCACCCCAGCCTCTGGCATCCACTAATCTCCATTCTGTCCCTATAGGTTTGTCTAATCTGGACATTTTATGCAAAAGGAATCACATAATTTGTGATCTTTTGTGACTGGCTTCTTTTTCTTAGTGAAAGAAGTGGAGTTTTCAAGAGTCATCCGAAATGAGGCATGTACCAGTGCTCTCTCCCTTCTTGTCGCTGGAAAATATCCCCTTGTGCTTTTAAAGTGCTTTTAAAGTGATTGATACCCTCCCTTTTTCTTGTCCCTCCCTGCCCAAACAACTGTGCAAAGGCCTGAGGACACATGATACTTTCTAGTGGTTATATCAAATCTATTATTATGCAGAGCCAGGCTTGAATTATTTAGTGAAGCCTCAATAATGAATTTTGACTTATTTTTTTAAAAAGCCTGTTTATAGCCAGGCATGGAGGCGCCCGCTTATAATCCCAGTACTTGGGAGGCTGAGACAGGAGGATCTGGGTTCGCTGCCAGCCTCACCTACTTAGTGAGGCCCTCCACAACTTAGTGAGATCCCATTTCAAAATAAAGAATAAAAATAGGGCTGGGGGTGTAACTCGGAAGTAGAATGCCCCTGGGTTCAATCCCCAGTACTGCAAAAAAAAAAAAAATAGCCTGTTTATTTTAACTATGTAACAGAGGCAACCCATTGCTTAGTTGACTTTGCGAAGTTGAGAATATAATTATACTTTATGGCAGGGTTTTTTTGTTAAAGAAGAAAGGAAGTAATTTAGAATTGTTGGTTATGAAATTTCTCTGTTAATCTGAAGTATATCTTCTACAGTTATCAATATAATCTTGTTTTTTTAGGGGAGGGCACTTTATTTGTAGAAAAACAGTCTAGATTTCAGGACATTTTTCATATAGGTGTGCAATATACAATTAATGATGATAATAGCAAGTGACGAGGCTGAATTTGGCTGGCTGTGGTGGCACACACCTGTAATCCCAGTACTTGGGAGGCTGAGACAGGAGGATTGCAGGTTTGAGACCAGCCGCAGCAACTTAGACTCTCGGTAACCTAGCGAAATTTTGTTTCAAAACAAAAAATAATAAGGGCTGAGGGGGTGTGTAGTTTGGAGGTAGAATGCCCCTGGGTTCGATCTCCAGTACCACAAAAAAATTTATCTATATTTAAAGATAGTAATTAGTCATATAAAAGGAAGAAAAAAGGATTTATTTCAAATTAATGGGATTTTGTTAGTGAGCTTAATAAAATTTAGAAGGTTCAAGTTTTATACCCATCTTTTGACATAATAAATTAGGTTTCTTATTGATGAGTTATAGCTAGATTGTTCTATTAGCTTATACTTAACCAATGTTTATGTGACAATATAAAGCAGATATTTTATTTAAGCTTTTCAAAAATTTTTTGAGATAAGTTGTATTTTCTATGTTTCAAAGCTCCAAAAGTGGAGGCTGGGGGAAGGGAGTTATCCAACTACCCAACTGTTTCTCTTTTGTTTGTTTTTTAGATAATCCATATGTGCAATTAATAAGTCACATTTTAGGAGTAGATATTTAATGGCCGTGTTGGTCAGGAATGACCCAGCTATGCTGTGGAAGCAACCCCGGTTCTCCCTGGCTGTAAGCAACAGCTCTTGCAAGAACTCCTCACTGTCCTCTGTCCTTCATGTATTTTGGTCCTCACTGGACCTGAGAGACTCTTCAGTTCAGCCCCTTCCCAGGAGATGGTGCAGCGTGGCGTCTTCCTATCAATGGGGCCTCCACATGCACCCGGGCTGACTTTCAGTGGCAGTTCGACCAATTCTTATTCATGGTAGCTACGTTCAACAAAGTCTCTGTGAGCACTGATTTAGTGAATCCAGAAATGTTGCTCGTAGGGGAAGTACAGAGTTAGGTTCCTCTGGTCACAATATTTTGTCAACTGACTAATATATAATTTGGTTTTAGGTGTATATCTATATAAAGATACCTTATTTAATATATGTTGTTGATCCATTAACATTGAACTCACGACTCACATTATAACTCCTGCCGCCTGAAGCTTATCTAACACACGAATTTTCTCCATAAGGCTCCTAACACAACAGCCTTCTTGCACTTTAGGAACACTGAGCAGCACTTTGACACTACACCTGGGGGCTGTGATCTCAGTTTAAGCAGTGACATCACCAATAAAAAATGCAAGAATGAGAAAAATGTGGCAGTAAGTAGACTGTGAAAAGGGCATTGTTTAGAGAGCCTGTGGAAACAAGGAGGCGGAGCTCTGCCTTTTCTGACCTCAGCTGGGAGCGTGCACTGAACAACTCAAATGTTTTGCTGCTCTGTGCATGTCCTCCAGTGACTGGAAAGTGCTCTGAGTATTGATTGTGGGGTCACGACTACATTTAGCAAGTAGGCAGATTTGCAAATATGAATCTGTGAATAATGAGGGTCAACTCTAAATGCTTCTTGAGATAAGTTGCAGATGTTGCTTCCATCCATATTTCACTGGCCAGAGCAAATCCCCAGGCCTTGGCTAACCTCAAGGGAATAGGAAGATGCAAACACCCCATATTTTAAAGGAGAACTCAAAGCCAGGCATAGTGGCGTATGCCTGTAATCCCAATATTTGGGAGGCTGAGACAGAAGGATCAGGTTCAAGGCCAGCCTTAGCAATTTCATGAGGCCCACTGCAACCTAGCAAGGCCCTGTTTCAAAATAAAATAGAATTGGGGAGGTGGCTCGGAGGTAGAATGCTCCTGGGTTCAATCCCCAGTACCCCCCCCAAAAACCCTCAAAATACTCCAGAAAAGCACTGTTTATAATATTGCTAGTCACTTGTTGGTTATTTATTTCATACTTGTGGAGATTTTATTTCCCAAAGATGATTGCAATATTATTTCCCATCCAACATGCTGTTCTTACAACAGGACTGTGACAGGTCCGGGTCTGTCTTCCCCTTCTTTGAAGCTTGGACATGTGGTGACAGTAGAATAATATTGGGTGACTTCCAAGACTAGATCACCAGAGGCAGCCACTGAGTTCTCTTTGGGACTCTTACTCTTAGAATCCCACAGCGATGCTGAAGGGAAGCCCAAGCAGCTCCGTGTGGCTTCCTAGCTGCAATCCTGGCCGACAGCTGCCATCAGCCGCCCTTACACCTGTGAGTGAGCAGATGTTCACAGGACCCCAGCCCCTGCCCTTGAATCCCCTGCAGACACCCTCACGTCTCCCCAGAGGTCACGGAGCAGACACAAGCCATCCCTGCAGTACTCATAGAATCTTCAAGGATAAAAAAAAGATAATAAAATGTTTTTTAAATGACCCTAAGTTTAGAGTGATTTGGTTTTTTTTTTAAAGAAATAATAACTTGAAGAACATTTATTCTGAATTGTTGGAGGCGGGGGAGGTTAGCCATGAATAGAATTTGGTCCTGGCTTTTCTATGGTCTACTCTGGAGTTATTCTTGCACTCACACTGTAATTACACATTTGTTCTTTTTATGGTTTCCATGGACTCAAATGTGATAACTGCAAAATGGGCAGCATCTTGGCATTCTAACAAGTAGTATAACCTTTTCTTTTTGTTGGCTTTTCTGTTGGTTTTGACGAGAGTTATAATACTCATCCATTATTTAGACCCCAAACAACCCAGCCCCTCTTACACTGAACACTTTGCTCGATGCCTGATAGATGCATAATTGCTTGATAAATGTTGAATGAATGCCAGACATCGAATTTATCAGATACAAAGATGGTGATTGAGTGATTTCAGGAGCACCTGTGAACAAACCACCTTTCTTATGTGCCATGGAAAATGAAGAGACAGTAATGGAACTGTGGGGTGGAGAGTAACAAAGCTAAAGTCTAAAGCTGGAAATGCCTTTAAAAATTAAAGCATCAATTTTAATCAGTGAAACTTGATATGACTTTGGAGACTGTTGGTAGGTGTTTATGTAAAAAGAGGACATCCATATTGATTTTAAAAGGCTCAGGCTTTGGAGAAAAAGTAGAAGACCAAAAATATCACAACCCGATTGTGCACATTTTCAACAGCACTAATAAGAGATGAAATCCTTGATGCACCTAAGAGAAAATGTTTCCAATAGATCACTTGATTAAAGACTGTTTCCTAAGTACAGAGAGCAGCTAAGGTGTTTCCTCAAACTAGGCTACATGGGCCTTTTGCTGTTGCTGTAGAATCATTACACTATTCCTCTTTTCTTTCTTTCTTCTCTCTCTCTCTCTCTCTTGGTACTGGAGATTGAACCCAGCTGTATTCTACTTCCAAACTATACCCCCAACCCTTTTTATTTTTTGTTTTGAAACAGGGTCTGGCTAGATTGCTGAGTCTCACTAAATAGCTGAGGCTGATCTTGAACCTGGGATCCTCCTGCCTCAGCCTCCCAAGTACTAGGATTACAGGTGTGCACACACCCAGCTACACTATTTTGTGTGTGTGTGTGTGTGTGTGTGTGTGTGTGTGTTACTGGGGATGGAACTCAGGGGCATTCTACCTCAGAGCTGTACCTCTAGCCCTATTTTATTCCTTTATTTTGAAACAGGGTCTCACTAAGTTGCTAAGGCTGGCCGTGAACTTGCTATCCTCCTGTCTCAGCCTCCCAAGTACTGGGATTACAAGCATGCACCACCACCCCCAACTTACACTATTTCTTAATCAGGACAAATTAAAGAATTGGTTTGTAGTCCCATATCCCCCCCCCCTTCTCTCTTTCTGTGGTGTGGTACTGGGGATGGAACCCAGGAACATTCTACCTGTGAACTACACCCCCAGCCCTATTTGAAACAAGGTCTCACTAAGTGCTGAGGGCCTTGCTAAATTGCTAAAGCTGGCTGCAAACCTGTGATCTTCCTGTCTCACCCTCTCAAGTACTGGAATTACAGGCCACCAAGCCCAGCTCCATATTTCTTAACAATAATTTGTGTGTGTGTGTGTGTGTGTGTGTGTGTGTGTGTGTGTGTGTGGTGCTGGGGATTGAACCCAGGGGCGTTCTATCTCCAAGCTACAGACCCAGCCTTTTTTTATTTTTTGCTTTGAAACAGGGTCTCACTAGATTGCCAAGAATCTTGCTAAGTTGCTGAGGCTGGTCTTGAACATGTGATCCTCCTGTCTCAGCTTCCCAAGTACTGGGATTACAGGTTTGTTTCACCATGCCTGGCTGACAATAATTTTTATAAAACAATAAATGTATTCATTATGTATATTTTACCTGTTCTGTTTACTTGGGGGGGCATCTGTTGAGAATAAACAGATATAAACAAACAAGAAGAATCATATGTAAAAATTGAATTGGCAGGGAGTGGGCTTGACTCCCTGGTGACTACTGTATGACCGAGGTCTTCCAGTGGTGCAGTGTCCTCACTTTCTGGAACGTGAGCCCCAATCTTGAACCTCCCTGTGAACCAGTCTGTTCTCAGTCTGCTTGTGAGTCCTGCATAATGGTCTCCCCAGGTATTTGCACACCTACGTTAGTTTGGGTTTGATGTATGGAATGAGATCTGGGCATGGAAAATTGACTCTGAGATGAAGAAAACATTCAGCAGCAATGCCTAGAACATTCATCTTCTAGACCCACGCTTCTCAAGCTCCCATGAGAGACCATTTGTTGATTTTTAAATTTTCTCTAGTTCATCATAAACCAATATGTGATTTATTTGCATGAGACTGTTTGCAGTTCATGCTATATTGCTTCTTAACCTGCAAGTTTTACAGTAATTTAATCGGTCTAGACCACTATCAGCAAGATGAACCCACTGATCACATGCATGGATTCTATAAAAAGGTTAAGTTTATAAGTGTCTCTAAACACACTTTGTTGCTTTAATAATCTTATTAAATTGGTAACAAATACTTTGAAGAGCTCTAATTATCTTATCTCCACTGGTATCAAATACTTTGAATGGTTTGGGAGCCACCACCAGCTCAGGGACCATGCTTTGAGAAGTGTTGCTTTAGCCTGGCGTGGTGGCACATGCCTGTAATCCCAGTACTTGGGAGGCTGAGACAGGAGGGTCACAGGTTCTAAACCAGCCTCAGCAACTTAGCAAGACTCTTAGCAACCTAGCAAGCCCCTGTTTCAAAATAAAAAATAAAAAGGGCTGGGGGTGTAGCTTGGAGGTAGAATGCCCTTAGGTTGCTGAGGGTCTTGCTAAGTTATTGTGGCTGGCCTTGAAACTGCAATCCTCCTGCAATCCTCAACCCAGACACTGGGATTACAGGCGTGCACCACCACATCCGGCCAGACATGTGTTTTAACATTGGATCTTCTCAACAACCCTGTCAGGCAACTCCTATTAATGTGATAAAGGATTAAGTAAATAATAATTTAGAACCAAGGAGTTTCAATACTTGCAATCAGATTATTTAATTTTTTCTCACCTTGTTTGGAATCCAATTGAAGCAGGTGCTAACGTTGGCTCTTCCAAAATCCAACTGTGTGCATTGTCCAGGAACTCTGAGGAATTAGAGGACAAGGGATATATTTTAATTTTTTATTGCAGAGCCGTGCATGGCAATGAGGACACTGTGAGGCTCAAGAGGTTTCTGATGCCCATGATGCCTGCTTCCAATATCAGAGGAATGAAAAATAAATACTGTATGTGGATTATCTAGAAGTAATTTGAGAAGAAATTTAGCTCTTGAAACACACTTAATATTTAAACGTACACTTAACATTGCTTTTAAAAAACAATCTGTGTGCATATATTTGTATGATGAATGTATAACATGTGTCTACACACATATATATGAATGTGTACTCACACACATATATACAATGAATAAATGGTCTGGGAGTAGTGGCCCACATCTCTAATCCCAGCGACTTGGGCGGCTGAGGCAGGAAGATCACAATAAAAAAGCCAGTCCCGGCAATTTAGCAAGTCCCTGTCTCAAAACTAAAAAATAGGCAGGGTATGGTGGCGCACACCTGTAATCTCAGTATTTGGGAGGCTGAGACAGGAGGATCGCGGGTTCGAGGACAGCCTCAGCAATGTAGTGAGACTCTCAGAAACCTAGGGAGACCCTGTTTCAAAATAAAAAATAAGAAGGGCTTGGGGTGTAGCTCGGAGATAGAATGCCCCTGGGTTCAATCCCCAGTACCAAATAAATAAATTAAAATTAAAAAAATAAAAAGGGTTGGGGATGTAGCTCAATGGTAGAGCCCCTTGGGTTCGATCCCTAATGCCAAAAAAAAGAATAAAGTAGTTCTTCCTATAAAAATGATTAGAAAGTAATGTCTTCTTACATAGCTTATTATTTCCTTTTTTTTTTTTAAAAAAAGGCTTTATTTTTTAGAGCTGCTTTAAGTTCAGAGCAAAATCGAATGGAAAGATTAAGTGTACCTCCTACCTTGACACACAGATGCCCTCGGTGGCATCTCGCAGCACAACGGACCCTTTCTACAACTGGTAAGCCTACATCAGCACCTCATGATGGGCAGTCTGCAGCTCACCTTGTGGTTCACTCAGGGTGCTATAATTGTATGGTTTTGGACGAAATGTATGAATGACGTGTACCCACCATTGTTGTGTCATACAAAACAGTTTTAGTGTCCTAAACAGCCTCTGTGCTCTGCCTGTTCACCCCTTCCTCCCCAAGCTTGGCAATCGTGGCTCTTTGTATTGTCTCCATCGTTTTGTCTTTTGTAGAATGTCATAGGGTGAAATCATACAGTATGATTTGAAGATTGCTCCTTGTGCTTAATACTACACATTTAAAATTCCTCTGTGTTTTTGCATGGCTTGAGATCTTATTTGTGTTTAGTGCTAAATAACATTTCATTGAAGCTGAGCATGGTGGTGTACATTTGTAATCTCAGTACTTGGGAGGCTGATCACAGGTCCAAAGCCAGCCCCAGCAACTTAGTGAGACCCTGTTTCAAAATAAATAATAAAATATAGTTGGGGGTGTAGCTCGGAGGTAGAATGCCCCTGGGTTCCATCCCCAATACCCCCAATACCATGCGCGCAAAAAAATGAATAAAATAAATAACATTTCATTACCTGGATTACCACAATTTATTGATTCACCTATTGAAGGACATCTTGGTTGCTTCCAAGCTTTGGCAATTATGAATAAAACTACTGTAAATATGTTTGTGTGGGTTATTGTTTGGACCTAAGTTTTCAACTCATTTGGGTAAATACCAAGGAATACAATTGCTGGATCAAATAAGAGTATGTTTAATTTTGTAAGAAATGGCCAGACTGTCTTCCAAAATGACTACCATTTTGCATTTCCATCAGCAGTGAATTAGAGGTCCCGATGCTCCGCATCCTTGTCATCAGTTGCTGTTGTCAGTGTTTGGGATTTCTACCATTCTAATGGGGCTGCAGTGGTATCTTGTTTTAATGTGCATTTCCCTGATCACGCGATTTGGCCATTCTCATTTACTATTTATCCATTTTCTTAAGAAGCATCTATTTAGATCTTTTGCCCATTTTTAAGTTGGGTTATTCTTTTTTATTTTTATTTTTTGTGGTACTGGGGATTAAGCCTAGAGGCAGTCTACCTTTGAGCTACACCCCCAGCCCTATTTTATTTTTTTATTTGGAAACAGGGTCTCACTAAGTTGCTGAGAACCTCACTAAGTTGCTGAGGCTGGCTTCGAACTTGCGATCCTCCTGTCTCAGCCTCCCAACTACTGGGATTACAAGCGTGTGCCACTAGGTCTGGCTTTATTTTATTTTTTGAATCAGGGTCTCACTAAGTTAGTGAAGATCTCACTAAGTTGCAGAGGCTGGCCTAGAATCTGCAATCTTCCTGCAATCCTCCCAGTCCTTTATTATTTATTTATTTTTTTTATTTCTTATTTTGAAACAGGGTCTCAGTATATTGTGAGTAAGTCCACTGTACATTTTGGACCAGAGTCCTTTATCAAGTATGTCTTTTGCAAACACTTCTTCCAGTCTATGGCTCCTCTTCTCGCTCTTTGGCAGCATCTTTCTCAGAGCAGAAGTTTTCAATTTTAATAAAGTCTAGCTTATCAATTACCCTTTCATGGATTGTACTTTTGGTGTTACATCTAAAATGCCACACTCAAGGTCATCTATATTTTCTCCTATGTACCTCTAACAGTTTTATAGCTTGGCATTTTACTTTTATGTCTGGTCCATTTTGAATTACTTTTTGTAAAGGGCATAAGGTCTATGCTTAGGTTCTTTTTTTTTTTGGTACAGGGAATTGAACCCAGGGCATTCTACCTTTGAGTTACATTCTACCTTTGAGTTACATCCCCCAGACACCTATTTATTTATTTATTTATTTATTTATTTTTGGTGGCACTGAGGATGGAACTGAGGGGCATTCTACCTCTGAGCTACATCCCTAACCCTATTTTATTTTTATTTAGAAACAGGGTCTTGCTAGGTTGATGAGAATCTCACTACTTGCTGAGACTGTCCTCAAATCTGTGATCCTCCTGTCTCAGCCTCCCAAGTACTGGGATTATAGGCATGCGACACCAGGTCTGGCTTTATTTCATTTTTTGAATCAGGGTCTCACTAAGTTAGTGAAGGTCTCACTAATTCCCAGAGGCTGGCCTAGAACCTGCAATCCTCCTGTGTCTGACTCCCAAGTAATGGGATTACAGGTGTGAATCATGGCACCCAGCAAGATTCATTATAATAAGAAAACACTCCAATTCCTCCCCCTGGCTCCTTTACCATTACTGCCATTCATTTCATTTACACATAAGCCAACATCATGAAATAACTCTTATGGTTCTAATCCTCTTCCTTTCTTTATCTGAGTTTCTAATCTATATCATCTGTTTCCTTTCTGAAGAACTTCTTTTTTTTTTTTTTGCAATACTGGGGATTGAACCCAGGGACATTCTACCTCTGAGCTACACCCCCAGCCCTATTTTTATTCTTTATTTTGAAACAGGGTCTCAATAAGTTGCAGAGGGCCTCACTAAGTAGCTGAGGCTGGCCACGAACCTGCGATCCTCCGGTCTCAGCCTCCCAAGTACTGGGATTACAAGCGTGCGCCACCCTGCCTGGCTTCTGAAGAACTTCTTTTAATATTTCTCGAAAGGTAGATTGATTGGCAAAAAATTCCTTAAATTTTGTCTGAGAATGTCTTTATTTCTCCTTTACTTTTATAGGATAATTGTGCAGGATATAGAATTCTAGGTCGGTGTGTTTTTCCTCTCAACACTTTTAAGTATTTTACTCTACTTGCTTGCATGATTAACTGAGAAGTCAGATGTAATACTTATCTTTGTTCCTCTGTAGGTAGGGTGTTTTTCTTCTTTTACAATTTTTTATTTAATTTTGATTTTCTGCAGTTTCAATATGATATGACTCAGTATGGCTTTGGGGTATTTATTTTAGTAGTCTCTGAGTTTCTTGAATCTGTGATTTGGTATCTGACATTAATTTGTCTAAATATGTAGTCATTACTTCACATGTTTCTTTTGTTCCTTTCTCCTTCTCCTTCTAGTAGCCCCCTAGTGCACATGTTATGCTGTCTGTAGTTATCCCAATTCTTGGATATTCCCTTCCTTTTCTCTTTGCTTTTCTGTTTTGGAAGTTTCTATGGACATAGCCTCAAGCTCAGAGATTCTTTCTTCAGCTGTTTCTAAGACTACCAATGAGCTCATCAAAGGCATTCTTCATTTGTGTTACAGTGTTTTTGATCTCCAAGCATTTATTTTTTTCTTCAATTTTTTTTTTTTTTTTTTGCGGTACCGGGGATTGAACCCAGGGGCGTTCTACCTCCGCTCTACGCCCCCGGCCCTATTTTTTGTACTTTATTTTGAAACTGGGTCTCACGAAGTTGTGGAGGGCCTCACTAAGGGGAGAGAGAGAGAGAGAGAGAGAGAGAGAGAGAGAGACAGGGAGAGAGACAGCGAGAGAGCTGAGACTGGCCGCGAACCCGGATCCTCCGGTCTCTGCCTCCCAAAGTACTGGGATTACAAGCGAGCGCCACCACGCCCGGCTTCTTCAAATTTATATCTCTATGCCAGGCATGGTGGCATACAACTGTAATCCTAGTACTCGGGTGGCTGAGACAAGAGGATTGCAGGTTGGAGGCCAGTCTCAGCAACTTAGCGAGGCCCTCAGCAACTTAGTAAGACCATGTTTCAAAATAAAAAACAAAAAGGGCTGGGGGTGTAGCTCAGAGGTAGAATGCCCCTGGGTTCAATCCCCAGTACCCCAAGCCCCATACCTCCCCCCCGACACACACTTTACACTCCTTTGCTTGTATTACTCATCTGTTCTTGCATGCTGTCTCCACTAGAGCCCTTAGGGTCTCCATCATGGGTGTTTTACATTTCTGGTCTAATAATTCCAACATCTCTGATGCTCACAGACTGTGGGGTTTTGCCACTTAGTAGGCCTTATGTTTTTTTGGAAAAGGGGACCTGATCTACACGAAAGGGGCTCTTATGCCTGGGGCTTTAGCAGTATGGCGGTGAGGGTGGGGGAGAGGGAGGCTTCTCCACTCTGTGAGTAGGTCGCAGTCTCTGGGGAGCCTGTGCTGCCTGCCTGTGAACATCACAAGAGCTTCTCGGGCTTCTCCTCCCCAGCCAGGTGGGATCATATGGCTAGACGGGACCCGAGTTGAGATTTCCCCCTGTGGAAGAAAGAAAAAGAGAAAACTGAAGTTGGGAATTCCCTTCCTGCAGGCCAGTTAGGCTCTGCTGAAACCCCAGGTGGCCAGGCTCTGGTTAAACAGCTTCTCCTGAGGGCCGGCCTTATTAAGAGGAAGAAGAGGCTCTGTGGGTGCCCTTGCCAGAAGCACAGGGGGTTGTCTCCCTCTACACCGTGAGAACAGAGTCGGAGTCCTGGAGGTACAACTCACAGAAGTGTGGGGTCTCATCGATGGCCCCCCTAGAGTTTTAGCTCTCAGACTCCTCCACTCAGAGCCTCCGGCAATTCATCAGTTATGGTTCAGGTTCTTTCTACCCTGGTGCTGGTTCCTGGATGGTTGGACTCCTGGGATTCTGCTGGGGGATGCTGTGGTTCTCTGTGTCCACCCATTGGTCTCTCCAACCCTAGTGGCTGCAATTTGCCATGTGACCTTGAATCCCCACTAGGTCCAAGAACAGTTGTTGACTTTCTAGTTTGTTCAGCTTTTTATTATTATTAGGACCCCTTCTGAATCCTTCACATGCCGGGGCAGAAAGTGGACTGCTTTTCCTTTTCCTAAAATGATGGCTTAAAGATATTTTCTGGTCCAGTGTAGATTTTAGTGAAAATGTCCACATTCTATTTACTGTTCTATTCCCACCCATTCTTACTCTTTTTTGGTTAGAATTATTTCTTCCTAAAATACGTCTTAGCTGTTAACAATTTTTCATTCTTTGTGGATTTTCTTCAACTCTCCTGTTTTCTTGGAGTGCTAACAGCCAGGACTACCTGTGTTGGTTGGTAGTCTCACCACGGAAACAAGGATGTGCTGTTTTACATGGTCGTCCCTAAAGTCTGGCCTGCAAGTCTGGCTGTGTGAGTAGACTGCTGCACATTATGCTGATGGCGTCAGGAAATAGTTCGCAGAGAATGCTGGGTAATAAGTGATAACTCATAGCTGTGTTTACATGTCTACTTTTCCCTCAACCTGTTACCCTATATCTGTCCACATTGAAACTCACCTATATTTTGTAGCTTATTTTCACTCCCTAGAGTAATGGCTTTCAATCTTGGTTTTGGATTAAAATCAGTGGCTCTATTCCACTTAATTGCTCTGTGCTCAGTACTTATAAAATTTCCCCAAGTGATTTTACTGTGCAATCAGGGTCGAAATCTGCTTGTCTATTACCAGCGCCAGCAAACTTTTTCTGTGAAGGGTCAGACAGTAAATGGTTTAGGCTTTGAAGGTCATATGGTCTCTGTTGCAAATACCCTGACCTTGAAGAGCATAAGCAGTCATAGGCAAGTAGGTATGGTGGTGTTCTAATAAAACTTCATTTCTAGACACTACAATTCTCTCTCTCTCTTTTGTTTTGTTTTGTTTTGCACTGGGGATTGAATCCAGGGCCATTCTACCTCTGAGCCACACCCCAACACTTTTAATTTTTTTATTTTGAAACAGGGTCTCGCTAAGTTGTTGAGGGTCTCACTAAGTTACTGAGGTTGGCCTCAAATCTTTGACCTTCCTATCTCAGCCTCCCAAGTACTCAGATTACAGGCATGTGTCACCACAGCCAGTTTAGACACTGAAATTTGAATTCATATAACTCTCATGTATCGAAAAATACTATTTTTATGTTTTTTCAACATTTAAAAATGTGAAGACCATTCTTGTCTTGCTGGATGTACAAAAACAGGTTGCAGGTGGCTTTGGTCAGGGAGCTATAGTTTGGTATCTCCGGGCTTATGACTTATCTGCTTCGCTGCTTCTTTTTGGTTACGGCAAAATGTTTCCTTCCCCAGATCACTGATAACATTTTAAATGAGTCCTAGCATCAGTTACGCACGCGGGTGTGTGTGTGTGCGTGTGTGTGTGTGTGTATGTGTGTGTGTGTGTGTGTGTGTGT
>PVJS01027077.1:0-11147 GCA_004027185.1 Glis glis | reverse complement strand
AATAATGGAAAACAACTCACTTGAGATCAAACAATATATGTTTACCTTACATTTGACATCGCTTGGATTTCTACATCTGTGTAAGCAAAGCGGCGGGGATACAGAAGCCAAGGTTAAGCATCATGCAGCGTTAGCAAAGTTCACGGCGACCCTGCCTTAAGACAAACATTCCTAGTGGAGCTTATGGCCTTGTAGTGCTCAGGGTGGCAATATGGAGTAACTAGTGTTGAAGTTTAAGCATACCTCAGCTCATGTGTGTGACTGGGGATTAAACCCGGGGGCATTCTACCTCCAAGCTACACCCCCAGCCCTATTTTATTTTTATTTTGAAACAGGGTCTCACTAGGTTGTTGAGAGTCTCACTACTTTTTGAGGCTATCCTTGAACCTGCAATCCTCCCGCCTCAGCCTCCCAAGTACTGGGATTACAGGCGTGCACCACCACACCCGGCTGGAAGTTAAGTCTTGTCAGAACATTCTAGAGCATGGCAATGCATGTCCTTAGCAGTCATAGTAATTGTAGCAGTTGGGTGCTTTTCTCTGTATGTAGCAAACCTGGCTCAACTGCTTAACACTGTATGAAAGGTATTGTCATTACGATATAGGCAGAAGCATGGTTAATCCAACTGCTCTATGATGTCATCAATGCACTTGTTTTTGTCTTTCTCCTCTATTATTCTCATTACCAGTCTTGGGTGATGCCTGGCCTCGTGGTTTCAAGATGGCTGTTGCAGACCCAGGCATCGTATGCAGACACTTAAGATCCACCAAAGTTCAAGAGTGTGTTTATTTATTTTTTATTTATTTATTTATTTTGGTCTTACCAGGGATTGAACCCAGGGGCATTCTACCTCCGAGCTACACCCCCAGCCCTATGTTTTATTCTTTATTTTGAAACAGGGTCTCATGAAGTTGCGGAGGGCCTCACTAAGTAGCTGAGGCTGGCCGTGAACCCAGATCCTCCGGTCTCAGCCTCCCAAGTACTGGGATTACAAGTGTGCGCCACCATGCCCGGCTTTTATTCTTTATTTTGAAACAGGGTCTCACTAAGGTGCGGAGGACCTCACTAAGTAGCTGAGGCTGGCTGCAAACCTGCAATCTTCCGGTTTCAGCCTCCCAAGTACTGGGATTACAAGCGTGTGCCACCATGCCCGGCTGAGTGTGTTTATTTTTAATAATAAGACAAACTCTTCTAGAAAAGCCCCTTCTCCCTTGTAGATGTCACCCTAAGTCCCAAGAATAAATTGGCCCCTGGTGAAGGGATTGAAATCACCATGAGTAACTATCATAATACACCCCTGGAAAAACCCAGCCTGCTTTAAGTAGGTTGCTTTAGGATCTCAGAACCAAATCAGGGCTCTGGTACAAGGAAGAAGAAATTGCAATTGAGAGGGGATTTTTTTTTTTGAAGAATCTGAGGAAGGCTGTGTGCTTAGCTTCTCATTTCCATTTATTTATTTCCCTTAAAGTACATTAGAGAATTTGTTCAGTACCATTTCCCTAAGAGAAATTTTATTGATTTCTACCTAAATAAGTTCTGTTTTACTGTAGTCCACAAAGATACAACCATTATTTATATCAGATTACATTTAAAAAGGAATATATCCTATTTTTGCTTACTTGGTTGTTTTCCCAAAAGTTTACAACATTGTATATCTACCGTAAGAATGTTCATATGAGGTGGGCATGGTGGCACATGCTTGTAATCCCCCGTACTTGAGGGGCTGAGACAGGAGGATCATGCAGGTTCACAGCCAGCCAGCTCTACAACTTCATGAGGCTCTCCACAACTTAGTGAGACCCTGTTTCATATCAAAAATAAAAATAGGGCTAGGGGTGTAGCTTGGAGGCAGAATGCCCTTGAGTTCCATCCCCAGTATCTTTCTCTCTCTCTCTCTCTCTCTCTCTCTTTCTCTCTCTCTCTCTCACACACACACACACAAGAATGTTCATATGAAAAAGTTGAAAGCCACCATTTTTTGATCATTTGGAATTATTTGGTATCAATTTGGATCATTTAGAATCAATTTGGAATTATCAAAGAGTTGTAATTTTTGCATTTTATATTGTAAAAACAATAAAATTGCTTTTAAAATCATAGTATTAAATGAGATATAAGAATTGTACATGTCACCCACCCCCTTGCCTTCCTTCCCTGCCACCTCCATGGTATTTTTTTTTAAGGTACTGGGGATTGAACCCAGGGCTTCACACACGCTAGGCAAGCACTCTACCACTGAGCTACATCCCCAGCCCTTAGAAAACATTTTTTTTGATACAGAGGCTCACTAAATTGCATAGGATGGCCTCAAACTTGCACTCCTCCTGCCTCTGCCTCCCAAGTAGCTGGAATTACAGGAAGTGCCACCACACCCAGCTTCCATGGATATATTGATACACCGCCTAGGTGGTAATACCCACCTCTGTCTTCTCATGTGAAAATCACACAGGGAGATACCTATCAATTCCAAACTCACCTGAAATTATCCCACTGAAAGCCTTAACCCCCATCAGGAGCACAGGATAAAATTCTACCTGCGTGATGTTCTCTTTCTTTTTTTAAATTAAATTTTTATTGGTGCATTGTAATGATACATCATAGTGAAATTCAAGATGATACATTCATATGTGCACACAACATCACTCAGTCTATTTCCCTCCCCACACCGCCCCCTTCCTGTACTTCCTCCCTCCCCGTGCAGGCTAGTGAGATTCTTAGTGATACATTCATATATGCATATAACATTATTTGGTCTGTTTCCTTCCCCGAACCTTCCTTTCCCTCCCTTCTTCTTTCCCCCAACTCCCTTCCACTATTCTAGTGGACTCTCTCTTCATTTTCTTGAAGTCCTTTTCCTATTTTCTCTCTAGTTTCCACATATGAAAGAAAACTGTGGTCTTTGATTTTTTTTTTTTTTTGAGTCTGGCTGATCTCATTTAGCATGCTGTTCTGTAATTCCATCTATTTTCCTGCAAACATTTTTTTTCTCTGTGGTACTGGGGATTGAACCCAGGGCATTCTACCTCTGAGCTATGCCCTGGCCCTTTTTATTTTTTGTTTTGAAACAGGGTCTCACTAGGTTTTTGAGAGTCTTGCTAAACTGCCGAGGCTGGTCTTGAACCTGCAATACTTCTCTCTCAGCCTCCCAAGTACTGGGATTATAGGCATGCACCACCACACCCAGCTCAAATGATATAATTTTCTTCTTCTTTATGACTCAGTAAAACTCCACGGTGAGTATACACCACAGTTTCGTTATCCAGTCATCTGTTGACAGACATTTAGGTTGGTTTCATAATTTGCCTATTATGAATTGTGCTGCTAACATGGGTATGTGTATATCACTATAGGATTCTAACTTTAATTCTTTTGGAAAGATACCACGGGGTGGTATAGCTGGGTCATATGGTGGTTCCATTCATAGTCTCTTGAGGATCCTCCATACTGATCTCTGTAGTGAGTGTACTAATTTACAACCCTACCAGCAGTGTATAAGCGTTCCTTTCCCCCCAGGTCCTGTGGGATGTTCTTGGGGAACATCAAGCACAGGGGATGGTGCTCCTGCTCAGGGAAGAGGGGCCAGGCCGCTGGTCCTACTTCTGCCTTTAACAAGGCATATAACCCTGGACAAATGACTCAGCCTCTTGAAGCTCTATTGTGATGTCTGTAAAGCCAGAATTGTAGTTTATAGGACCTCTATTAGAGTGAATCTGTTCCTTTTTAGCATGTAACCCCAAATTTTGTCCTTTACTTTCCAATGTTAAACTGGTTTCTACTCTGTTACTGCTGCTTGGTGAAGGCTATAAATTCATTCACACCATTACAGCACTGTAGAGTAGTGCTATGTGCTAAGATAATGATAGACAATTAAAGTGATATATAAGATGTATTACAGCAGCAACTGTCCCTTCTGCCACAGCACTGCCAGATGACCCATCATGTTCTACGGTGAGAACATGAGCCAAATCCCTCTCTCGTTCAGGAAATGGAAGAAATAAGCAAGAGCGATACCCCAAAGGAGATAACTTTGGAGAGCTTTATTGTCTTTTAAAACTAAAACATTTGCCAGTGTCTGTACTTTCATTGATAATATCAAAACATATTTCCTCATTATTTACAACACTACCACTGCAGCTCTAGAGATGTCTTTTACTCCTTTTAGAACTCTCTATGCATCTTGAAACCTTCACACAGAAGTCAAACCATGAGACCCTGAAAAACTGACTCAGGATGAAGAGGTTTATTTGGTGGCAAAAGTAACCTTCAGCCCGTCCAGCATTTTTCTCTTTTTTACTTGCTTTTTAGGATTGATTCTTGTGTTCATTGGTAATTTAAATTTATTTTTTTCTCAATGCACACAGAACCTTCCTGTTTCTCTCAGGGGTGTTATACATTTGGGGGGAACCCAGTCATGTTTAGAAGAGGCGGGGGAACTTTTCCTTAAGGAACTTGAAATGGGTTAACTAGATTGAAGCTGTCAAGCTCACCTCACGTCTACGGGAGACTGCCCATGGGTCTGGGGTCTGTTCTCCTGGGGATTCTAGTAAGCCATTTCCAGGATTCTACCAGCCAAGGTGGCGCTTCTTCACTGGGCACCCGGGGCCTCTTCCGCAGGAGGATTCCCGGTGGCCTCTTCGTAGGAGGGCGGCAAGCACGCGGAGAGCCGAGCCGGGCCCCGGGGCAGGGGCGCGTAGGGGAAGCTCTGCTCGCCCCACTGCAGGCCGGGCAGGAGGTCGGGCGCGGCTCCCGCGGGCGCCGGCTCCGGGACATCGATGCTGAACACCTGGCCCTGGGCCCGCGGCGCCTGGCAGCGGCGGTACAGCAAGAGCATCGCAAAGGCCAGGAAGAGCAGGACGGTGGCGGGCAGGAGGATGCACAGGAAGGGCTCCACGTCTTCTTGGGCGGAGCTCGTCTTCTGGGTGCCCTGGAGTTAGGAGTGAAGCTGAGTTAGGAGACGAGGGAAGGAAGGCCCTGCATGTCTCAGGCCCTGACGGCCTCCTTTTAAAATCTTTTATCCTTTCTCGTACTGGAGATTGAACCTAGGGGCATCCTGCCTCCAAGCGACACCCCCAGCCCTTTTAATTTTTTGTTTTGTTTTGTTTTGTTTTGAAACAGGGTCTCCCTAGGTTGTTGAGGGTCTTGCTAAGTTGCTGATGCTGGCCTCGAACTTGCGATCCTCCTGTCTCAGCCTCCCAAGTACTGGGATTACAGGTGTGCACCACCACATCTCGCTTCCTTTATCCTTCTTACCATTACTGTTCTCTCTCAAAATCACTACAATCATTCATTATGCCAATGAACTCCAGTCAGTGTGAAATAAAGTGAATTTACATGATGAAGTGCTAATTCAGAAAAAGGAAAACATTTTAAAGCCTTATAATTGTGCTTAAAATATGCAAACAAGATAGTAAGCTCTTCAGCTTCTCGTTTAAAATAAAACATAATAATAACTGGGAGCTGGGGTTCTCCACTTGCTTTTGGGGAAAGGGCAAATATTTTGCTTGTTGTGACCCATGAAGGGAATGGCTTGTCCAGCTTTGAGTGTATGATCGTGTTTTTACTCCCTGAAGACTTTCCAGCTATGTGTGCAGTTTTGACTCAAAATTAGGAGATTTATTTAATATTTATATTGCCAGATATTTTGTTGTTGGTAAAATGAGTTAAGAGATTTTAGCTTAAACAACATAAAAATTAAAAAAAATGTTTTCTTGAGAAGCAGAACATCTGTGATCTTTGGAGTTTGACAGCTCTGGCTTTGAATTTTCTGTACGTCCTTTGCGGTACCGGGGATTGAACCCAGGGGCGTTCTATCTCTGAGCTACACCCCCGGCCCTATTTTTTATCCTTTATTTTGAGACCGGTCTCACGAAGTTACGGAGGGCTTCACTAAATAGCTGAGGCTGGCTGCGAACCCGGATCCTAAGGTCTCTGCCTCCCAAGTACTGGGATTCCAAGTGTGCGCCACCATGCCTGGCTTCTGTACATCCTTCTAATACCTCTGTGACCCTGCAGGGCCCCTGCCCTCTCTGGGCCTAGGTTTTCCCCTCTACACGTGGAAATAATACCTGTTTTTGAGGATAAGCATGAAAATTGAATAAATTAATGTGTGTAAAGTGCTTGGTAAACAATAGGTATATGTATGTTTATATCTCAGGGACTCAAATTATCAAATTTACTAAAAATAAATTATGATATTTTAATAAATAAAATATTTTAATAAATAAAAGATAATCAGAAGATATCTAAAAATTTATTGATAAGGCTAGAAAACAGTGAAGATAAATCTGATGTTACTAAATTTATATTTTAACAAATATGTATCTTCAGAAACAATATTTTAGTAAAAGGCTTTATGTCTGTGATTAATTTAGATTTCTAAACCAGGGATTTCAGTTTTCTCACATATAATCTAGTATAATATCAGAATAATTTACTTAAAATCTGTTGTGACATAATGGACTCTTTTTTTTTTTTGCAGAACTAGGGATTGAACCCAGGGGCATTCTATCTCCGGGCTACACCCCGAGCCCTATTTTTATTCTTTATTTTGAAACAGGGTCTCACTAAGTTGCAGAGGGTCTCACTAAGTAGCTGAGGCTGGCCATGAACCCAGATTCTCTGGTCTCAGCCTCCCAAGTATTGGGATTACAAGAGTGCACCACCACTCCTGGCCATAATGGACTTTGATTATAAAAGCATAAGAATAGATAAAACTAAATGAAATTATTATAAGAAATCAAGTTAGATTCCAAAACTTCTTTTTTTGTGTGTGTACTACCTTTTTTTATTTTTGTTTTTTTGGTACTACTACCTGGAGGTACATCTCCAGCCCTTTTATTTTTTATTTTTTAAAACAGGGTCTCACTAAGTTGCTGAGGGTCTTGCTAAGTTGCTGAGGCTGGTCTTAAACTTTGGATCCTCCTGTCTCAGCCTCCCAAGTACTGGTATTACAGGTGTGCATCATCATGCCCGACAAAAAATTTAACTATAATTTGTTTTCTCCCTCTAGATGAATCATGATATATCTTAAACTATTATCACTTTTAAAACAATGACTTTAGCTGGGCATGGTGGTGCATGCTTGTAATCCCAGTACTTGGGAGGCTGAGACAGGAGGAACACAGGTTTGTGGCCAGTCTCAGCTACTTAGTGAGGCCCTCTGCAACTTAGTGAGACCCTGTTTCAAAATAAAGAATAAAAAATAGGGCTCGGGGTGTAGCTAGGAGGTAGAATGCCCTGGGTTCAATCCCCAGTACCACACACACACACAATAAATAAATAAATAAACAAACAAATAAATAAATAAATAAAACAATGGCTTCAACTCCAATAAACATGGATGATTTTTCACATATTTCTCCTTTATTCTGTGTAACAGAGATGATAATAGTTTCTGACCAGTTGTGGCCATCAAATTTTAAATTCTCTATTACATCCCATAAGCTTAATATACACATACTGTAAAGATACCTACTGTTCTATTTTTAAAGTTTTATGTAATAGACCCTATTATTTACAATTATGCTGCTTATGGTATCAATATTAGTTGCAAAAATTTGGGAGAAAAGAATACCACAGTCCCTACTGAGATCAGTATTTATATTGGTCAAGTTAAATTTATCCAAATACCAAGTGGAATTAAAAGACCTTTATTTAACACAGAAGACTGGGACAATTTCTTGAGACAAAGAAGTCTTGTTTTTTTTTTTTCCCTTAAGAGATTTCACAGAGCCACAGGGCAAATTTATTATAGTATACTTGATTTGCTTATTTATTCATAATATATTAATTTAAATGGTTGGATTTTTAAATGCAGAAAGGATATCTTTTTATACTTGTATTGGTGTATTGTAATTACACATCATGGTGAGCTTCAACATGATACAAACACACATGCACACAGCATTTAGTGTGTCCCTCCAGATCCCACCCCACTCTCCCCAAAGGACATCTTTTCTAGTCAAATATTCAAATTTATTTACTAGCCTCAAAGTTATTTCTTAACTTTTAATATTTTTCTGATGTGTGTATTTACTCAAGGTTCACACAATAGTTCAGGGAGTATTTTAGAGAAATAGCCAATTAAAGATGCTGCTGAGGGGTATATCTATCTACATCTATACCAATATATTTTTTTCTGTAAAAGTTGGTTTTGGAGACTTTAAATACCAACCTCACTCATTGATTTTCTAGAAATCCAGAAAATACCATAATCTTCCCCTTTCTTGTGTGGTCAACAGTGCTCTTCCTTTCGCCCTTGATGGTACACTTCTTTGTTTTTAGGTTTCTATGAATATTTTTCTTTAATGCTGCCTCCGATTGGATTGTTTTGGTGATTTGCCAGACAGGGCACAGCAGCTGCTGCGTTTCTCAGAGGGAGACAAAACCTCCTTAACCCCTGCAGCCTTCCTGAAGTGTGATGCTTGCATTCTGCTAACTCTTAGAAGCAGTGGTCATTACACAGTCGAGAATGAAAGGAAGTCTCTTATTTTTGCACATATACACATTGCTTACCAAGCAAAGAGCAAAGTTACAACACCGAGGCATAAAAGCTTGTTGACTCCTAGCATCAGGTATTCTTTGTGATGCCAAATATTCTTAGGATATATTTGTGGCAAGTTTTACTTGGGTGTATCATTTAAGAAGGAAAGACGACTTTCAAGTTATTTCCTCTTAGAACAGGCCAATCAGTGTACTCATATTTTTGTCATATCCATAATGTAAAATGTTGCCACTAAGGTTTTCACAATTTTCTTATTAGTGCATTTTAATTACTCATAATAGTGAGATTCACAGTGATCCAGTAAGTTTTCAGATCTTAATATCATAGGCAATGTTGGTTTAAAATCTGACCGAGATGCTCTGGGGGAAGAAAAGGCTGAAGCCATAGGTACAGACCTGCAGCTGGGTCTCCAGGAGAGGCAGGCTCGGCTCGCTGGTTAACCACTCGTATGTCCCTCTGCCAGCGTGTCCAAACTTCCTCCAGCTGCTGCCCAGCAGGGCCCGCATGTCTTCATCCAGCTGCTGCTCCGGCCGCCTTCCACCCTGCTGCCCGGCTTTCCACCCTGCTGCTCCCTCTTGGCCCGGATCCAGTGTGGATGTGTTTGGCCGATGGCTGTTGGTACACTCGTCTTCTGATGAGTGGCAACAGGGAAAAGAAGCCAACCGGAGACACCTCTCAGGACTGGCTGTATTCAAATTTAGTGCTTCTTGGTTTGCTTTTGTGGCCTTTATCCCTAGAAGGGTTGGCATCAGATATGGAATAGACTTCGGATGGGGGAGTTTTCTGCATTAACATTATTACTGGGCAAAGAATGGTCTCAGGGAACAAAGAGCTGTTTATATTTAGCTCTAACCAAGACCCTCTCCCTTCCCTTACTATGCCCCTCTCCAGAGATGTATCTGATCAAGAAAAACTACCAGGCTGAATTCTCTTTAATTATTTTGGATTCCATGGTACAGAGTGAAGGAATATTCGATAGAGAAGCAAGGACTCATTAATAATATTTTACTGAATTATTTAGATGAAAGATGCCTAATGATAAAGTTGTACAGAAGCCAGACAGACAATAGTGTAAATTGTTTGGATGGAATGTTTGCTGATTTCTTTCTTTCTTTTTTAATCAAATTACAAGCTGGGCATGATGGCGCATGCTTATAATCTCAGTACTTGGGAGGCTGAGACAAGAGGATCGCAGGTTTGAGGCCAGCCTCAGCAACCTAGTGAGGCCCTCAGCAACTTTGTTGAGACCCTGGTTCAAAATAAAAAAACAAAGTAGGGCAGGGGGTGTAGCTCAGAGGTAGAATGGCCCTGGGTTCAATTCCCAGTACCCCACTACATCAAATTACTAGTACCTAAATCATTTCCCTTCTTATTATTTTGTAACCTTTATATAATTATTGATATCAAGTTTAAAATAAAAGCTTCCAATCTGAATGTTACCTGAGTTAACTTAGGATATTTAATTCTATATATGTGCTATTTAACATTTTTAGTCCATTTTGTGCTACTATAATGGAATACCTGAGACTGGGTAATTTATAAAGAAATTTACTCTCACAGTTCTGGAGGCTGGAAAGTCCAAGATCCAAACATTAGCCCTTGGTATCTGCTGAGGGCCTTCTTGCTGTGTCTTCTGAAGGCAGAAGATGGAAGGAGAAGCTGGCTGGGAAGCTGGGAGGCCTCTTTCAAGAGACCTATGTCATATTCAAGAAGCCCTCATGGCTCAATTATCTCTTAAAGGTCCCACCTCTTAATACCCTCACATTGGCAACAAACACCTAAATTTATTATTATTATTATTATTATTATTATTATTATTTTGTAGTACTGGAGATTGAACCTAGGGGCATTCTACCTCAGGGATACACCCCCAGCCCTATTTTTTATTCTTTATTTTGAAACAGGGTCTCACTAAGTTGCGGAGGGCCTAAGTAGCTGAGGCTGACCGCGAACCTGCAATCCTTCTGTCTCAGCCTTCCAAGTACTGGGATTACAAGTGTGCGCCATCACGCCCGGCTCTAAATTTGAAAAGGACATAATCGAACCGTAACAGACATGATGCTTGAACTCTCTTTAGTGAAGTAAATCTCCAGCTTAAAGATGTGCTCAAAATTGCAAAGATAAACTCAAAGATGCAACTACCCACGTGTTCATCTAAACATTGTTTCCATCAGATTGTCATAATGCTGAAATAATATTCCTTAACTGGGATCCCCCCTCATTTTTTCTCCAATATGATTCTCATCTACTGTCCTACAGTGGACTAAGGATAGGTTTCAGGAGTGGGAGACTCTCTAAACTTTGCAGATAGGTATGATTTTCTCAGGAGGATACATAATTTTCATGACTTCTTCAAAGACAGATGCCCTCCTGATAGAATCTAGTTCTTTGTTTAACTTATTTGTGGTAAAAGTTTTCATTAGACTTCCCAGTGCCCCAGTCAGCATCCTGGCGTAGAATTCCCCCTTCATTTTGGTAGTGAGGATTGAACCCAGGGGTGCTTTACCACTGTCCTATATCTCCAGCCATTTATTTATTCATTCATTATTTTTTGTGGTACTTCAGATTGAACCCAGGGGAATTCTACCTCTGAGCTATACTCCCAGCCCTATTTTTTTTTTTTTTTTTTTTTGCGGTACTGGGG
>PVJS01027076.1:0-26514 GCA_004027185.1 Glis glis | reverse complement strand
CAAAAAAAGAAGGGACATATGTTTTCATTAATATGCGCAACCTAGGGAGTAGTGGGGACACAAAAGGGACTCCAATGACAACAGAGAACCCTCAGTGGTGCAAGGGAAGGGGTACAGGGAAGGGGAAGGGCAGGAAAGAAGTGAATCTATGGAATTACTATCATAAACAATGTGTACATATGAGATTATACCAACATCATTCTCAGTGCTACATGTGGGGGGAGAGGTGGGGGAGAGGGACACCAAGAGCTGTGTGCATATATGTTAACACCAAACTGAAAATAAAAAATAAATAAATAAAATAAAATTATAAAAAAACCTAAAGTCGGTGCATTATCATCCCCTTCAAAGGTGAACAATATGAAGTCCAGAGAAAAAGTAATTGTGATTCTAGATAACAAGGGAGCTGGGATTTGAAGGGAAGTGTTTTAGCATCATGCAAGGCTCACTCATTTGGGGAGGAATCTTAACATTCATTGTATTTGGTAAAAGTCATACATCTATACACTTTAAATAAATGAATTGTTCTTCCCAGCTTCTTACATATACAGATGTTCCCAGCCTATCCCTAATGTTTCCTCCACCCAGAGACAACTATTTTCAAATATCCTCACTGGTTTGCTTGGTATTTCTAATACACCTCCAGAAAACATCTTGATATTGTCATTTGGATTTGATTTTCCAATTCTAGGAATCATCTATTGAATTGCAAGTGATCATTATCCATCCTCCTTTGCCTTTCTATAATTACATACTCAGTGTGATTTTCCCTTTATACCCATTGTTTTCTCTGCTGTTAATAATTATATATTTTATTCTATTTTGTTTGAATTTGTATGCATTATTCACCAGTTAATGCCTAGCCTCTCCTTTGGTTGATAAGCATTCTCTTGAAATGTTCAACCACATTAAAGATGCTAACGCAGCTAAGCTTGCCTGGGACAGCTCTCCCAGGCAAGCCCCCTCACCTGCTCCATTCTTCACGGGTTGCTTCCTATGTATTCCACAGAAGCACTTTCTGGAATTTTCCTTTGTCATCACTACAAGGATACCCTTTACCTTGCATTTGTGAGTACCTGAGAGAAGAAGTGGGGAAAGGAAGGAAGGGAGAAGGAAAAGAGGGAAAATGATAAGGAGGAATGCAAGTCCTGCTCAGTCTTTGGCTGGGGGCATTTTGTGGAAAGAGCAACCTTATTATGAACATGGTGATGGAGTTTCCTGTGCAGGGCTGGGACTGCTGGCTGCTGCAGGGGATGTGAGAGGCATCTTTTTATGGCTCTCATATTACCTTTCCTTGCTTCCAGTGAAAATGTACATGAGAGGTGTGTCAGTCAGCTTTCCATGACTGCAACAAAAGACCTGACATAATCAATTTATAAAGAAAAAAAATGTTTGTTTGGGCTCCTGGTCCCAGAGACTTCAATCAGTGGTAGGTTGGCCCCATAGCTTTCTATAGTGAGGCAGCACATCATGATGGGGGGCACATGGTGGAGGAAAGTCGCTCACTTCATGGTAGCCAGGAAGCAAAAAGGCATGCCTCCAATGGTCCAACTTCCTTCCACCTTTAAGATTCCCACTTCTACCATGTTCCAATAACATCAAGGGGAGGATTGAATTTTTAATGCATGGGCCTTTTTGAGACATCCCAGATTCAAATCATAGCAAGAGGTAAACATATTCATATTTTAAGGTGGGACCCTCACCACGCCACGGTGACAATTTAGCTGGGCATAAAATTTTTATTAGAGTTTTGAAACATTGCTCCATTATTTTCTACATTCCAGTGATCTAAAGTCTGAAACTCTGCTGATTTTAGTACTTCAGAGAAAACCTGTTTTTAGCTCCCTAGAAGACTTTAGGACATTCTTTTTGTCCCTACTGTTCACCAATTTCATGCCAATGAGCTTTGTTACTTTAGCCTGACCTAGTTCATCCTTACTCAGCTGGTTGGAAAATATGAAATTCTCAGCTCTGTTCTGTTACAATTCATAAGAAATTTCCTTTAGTAGAAGTTTGAGATCTCTTTCTCTTTTTAGCAATTATAAGCAATGAACTAAGCACTTCACATTCATTATCTACTTTAATCCTCCCACTAAAATAGGAGTTAGTTTCATCTTCACTTAATCCCCTAATACCATCTAATCTTATTACCTAATTTAATCCAAATTTCACACTAAGGCAGTTATAGTAGTTTCCACTTATCCATGTAGGATACATGCCAAGACCCTCAGTAGATGTCAAAAACCATGGATAGCACCAATGTGTGTATATATATATATATATATATATATGTGTGTGTGTATATATGTGTGTATATATAGGTATTATGTATATATTTGTGTGTATATATGTATATATACACACACATAATGTTTTGTTCACATATATTACATTTGTATTATGTTTTGTTCTATTAATACAGGCCTGTGATAAAGTTTAACTTATAAATTAGGCACAATAAAAGATTGGCAATGACTAATAATCTAATAATAAAATAGAATAGTGATAATAATATCCCATAGCAAAAGTTATGTGAGTGTGGCTATTGTACCACACTCAACCTTCTTCTTGCGATGATGTAAAATGATACAATGCCTTCTCAGTAAGATGAATCGAGGTGAATGATGCAGGCACTGTGCTGTAGGGCGTGGCTATTACACAAGGGTTACTTGAATGCCAACCCTGTGATATGGCGAGAGTCAATCTGATAACTGAGATAGATGGCTAAGTAGCCATATACAGCATGGCTATGCTGGGCCAAGGGATGATTCACATATAGAACTGGATGGAGTTGGACAACATGAGATTTCATCAGGCTACTCAGGACAGTGTGCAGTTAAACACTTATCAAGTGTTTACTTCTGGAATGCTTCATTTAATATTTGTGACTGTGGTTGACTGCAGGTCAGTAAATATGCAATAACTGGCCAGGCATAATGGCACATGCCTGTAATCCCAGCACTTGGGAGGCTGAGATAGGAGGATCACAGGTTCAAAGCCAGCCTCGGCAACTTAGACCCTCAGCAACCTAGTGAGACCCTGTTTGCAAATAAGAAATAAAAAATCAGGCTGGGGGTGTAGCTTGGAGGTAGAATGCCTCTGGGTTCAATCCCCAGTACCACAAAAAATAAATAAAAATGCAATAACTGAAAGTATGAATAGGAGGGGTGTTACTGTATATTATTAGTTGTTTTTCTGACGCTCCAAGAGGTTGACTCATTTAATGTTATAGTGAATGTAACAGAGCCTAATCTGAATACAGCTCTGTCTAATGTCAGAGTACATGGAGTACAAAGCTGTAAAAATCAAGATAGTCTTTGAGGCTACATAAAGTCTTATTACTCCTATTTTAAAAGTTTTAAAATGCAATGTAGTTCAGACAGCGGGAAAAATTCCCTCTGCAAACTTCTCACCAATTTTGCCAAGAATTTACAGCAGAAAAAAAAATCAATAAACAGTATTAGAGTGTATGTAATTGAATATTTTTAAGGTATTAAATACTCATACATATGTACTTGACTTTTCCAGTAGCAACTTAAAATGAACACCCAATTTTATATTTAATAACGAAGATGTAAGCCAGGCATGGTGGTGCACAACTATAATCCCAGTACTTGGGAGAGTGAGACAGGAGGATTACAGGTTAGAAGCCAGTCTTAGAAAATTAGTGAGTCCCTCAGCAGCATGGAGAGACCCTGTTTAAAAATAAAAAATAACAAGGGGTGGGGTGTAATTAGGAGGTAGAATTACATTGGACTGAATTTCCATTACAATAAAAGGGTGTGTGTGTGTGTGTGTGTGTGTGTGTGTGTGTGTATGTGTGTATTTCTTGTTCTCTTGCTCTTGGGTTAAAACACATTTCCAAATGATCCTTAAGAATGATGTTTTCCCTCATTGGGAGGAAAGTCAGGCTAAACATAATAAACGGATCACTATATTTCTCAGATTACACACCGAGAAGAGCAAAGTTTTATAAATTAACTCAAAGTGGATATTTGTCACAAGATTCCACTGTTGTATGTCACAGGCATGCAAACATTTCAAGTTAAAAGTCCATGTTCGGAGGAAATGTCTAAATAATGGCCTTAGAGCTTTCTTTCTCCTGAGCATATAAAAGCCAGAGTATTTTTAGTTTTATTTCAGTAGTCAAAACAGTCATCTAAGAAATTAGTAATCCAGTGGATAATATAATACCAATTTTAATTGGTTGTACTAATGGCATGACTCCTTTTGCCAAAGGCTAAATGTATATTATGGATCTCCTGATGACTTTTGCCTGAGTCTTCAAACATGTTGAGAAAATTCCAGAAAATTTGAATCCCAGGCCAACACGTGCTCTTTGCCTCCAATAGTTTGGATCCCTCCTTTAGGACGCCCTTCAAAATTCTTCCGACCTTCAGGGTCTAGGAATTAATTATCTTTGTTTGAGGTACTGTGACTGAAGTATTCTTAGTGGTAGCTGGTGATTAATTTGAGGAATGTTGAGCCTGGTTAAACAAAACAAAACAAATCAAAACAAAACAAAACAAAATAAAACATTAAAGTGTGATTCTAAAGTCATGAACCAATCTTGTGTAATGAATTCAATCTAAACACATTTGCAAAAGAGGAGATTTATGATTTCATAAGAATAATTTCATTGCATCTTTTTCCTCTCTTTCCATTAAACAATATTTTTATTAGTGTATGTTAATTCTACAGAATAATGGGTTTCATTGTAGCATATGTTATATGTGCTGTACATGCATATAACATACTTTGATCATATCCACCCCCCCAATTACCTTCCTTATACTTATTTATTTATTTTTGTGTGGTGCTGGGGATCAAATCCAAGTCCTTGCACAATCTAGGCAAGCACTCTTCCACTAAGCTACATCTCCACCTCATGATATCATTTGAATTTTAACCTGTATAATTGTATTATTTATCCAATTGAAAAATTAAGGTGGACATGATGGTACATGCCTGTAATTCCAGTACTTGGGAGGCTGAGACAGGAGGATCACAGGTTTCAGGACAGCCTCAGCAATGTAGCAAGACTCTCAACCCTGTTTCAAAATAAAATAGGGGCTGGGCGTGGTGGCGCATGACTGTAATACCAGCACTTGGGAGGCTGAGACAGGAGAATTGCAAGTTTAGGCTCTCAGTAACCTAGTGAGACCCTGTTTCCAAACAAAAAAATAAAAAAGGGTGATGGGAGGTGGGTGTGCAGCTTAGAGGTAGAATGCCTCTGGGTTCAACCTCCAGTACCAAAAAATAAAATAAAATAGGGTTGGGGATGTAGTTCCCCATAGGTACAATGCCCCTGGATTCCATCACCAGTACCATAAAACAAAACAAAACAAAACAAAACAAAACAAAAACCCTACAAACGTATTCATGCTAATGACTGCTGAGCACAGGAAGGTGGAGAGGGAGGAGTGGGGTGGGAACTGGGGGAGGACTCACCAAGTTCTGTGTGCATGTATGCCTCTATCACCCTGAACTTCATCAAGATGTATGATTACAAAATTAAAGTAAAAACAGGACATGTTTCTGCTTATAGGTAGAGAGAGCTCACACACATATACACACAGAGGACTTTCTTCATATCGCCTTAGGTGAAACCCATATGTGCATACAAAAGGTGAACATGCTTATTGTTATTATTTACTATGTTCTTGGTACATTATTGTCCACGCATGTGCACGTGCCTAGCACATGCCCACATCTGCTGGTGGACAGGGACTTTCACTTACTGGTAGCCATAAGTGAATTAATTAATTCCCTGCATTGTCATGAGCACTTGGAACTATCGTGTGAATCAGAAATCATGCCCTATTCCATTCCCTTGCATCCTAGTCACATGTCACAGGTCTTATGGGAGGCCCAGTGATGTTTTCCTTCTTCCCACGCTGTTCACCCTGCATGGTGGGCCTCGGGTCTGAGCATCATGGCAGGCCACCCTGAGCCAGTGCTGCAGCAGCCTCCACACCTGGGCAGGGATCTCCCCAGATGCTGTCTTCCTACTTTTTCCATGAGTCTCAGTTTCCCAGCAGAAGATTTCTGATTTCTCCTTCTCCCTTCCCTTACCATCCCCCTGACCACTGCTGAGAATCGGTACCTCCTGCCTGTTTGGCTGATGGAGAGCACTTGCCGTGAATTCTCAAGGAGTTCTGAGGACAGACCCAGTGGATGATTCTGCATGTCTGCTACTTGTCAGGAAGCTCAGCAAATGCCCATCAGGCTCCCCTCACTTCAAGGACCCCAAATCCCCTTCAGCCCGGCAGGTAATATTAAGTGCAGACTCTGTGGACTTTTATTAGCATGGTTGGCTATTATTAATTTTAACCTCAAGTGACAGAGTCTTCTTTTTTTTAACTTTTAAGAAATTACAATATTAGTACAATTTTTCATTGTTCTCTAGGGAGCACTTATTATGCTGGGATTTGAGTCTGTTTTACAAATTTATTTGTTCTAATGGCCTGCAATACCTTGATTTTTAAAACCTTATTTCCCAGGTCTTTTGAGAGCTGGCTATAACCTGAGATTATTTTCCTAATGGGCTCCTCCTATAATGTACTTCTTACAAAGCTAAATGGTACTTATCATTTCATTTTGCATACCGAGTGACATTTTTAGCTGGGTATTAATAATAACCCAACATTGTAATAAAAATAATAATAGTAAGGATTTAAAAATCCATTACAAAGCTCCTTAAACCCAGGTGAACTCATTAACTCTTAGATAAAAGAAATTGGAATTACAAGGGGAAAAAAAGGGACTTGATTTTATTCTACCTAATATGATGACTTTGAGGAAGTAGAAGTAAAAGAGGGGATTCTTTGACTTCAAACGTAGTATTCAATTTGCCAGACAGTCCTGTCAAAATAGCCATCAGGCTCAGAAAAGAAGGCAAAGAAACTCTCTAGGCCCCTTGTGGATTCGAATACACATATGTAAAGGTAGAAGGCCATCAATTTCTTCCGTTGTCTTCTTGGGGCAGGTAGAAGGGAGTGAAATGGACAAGGATCGTTGAGACAAAGCATACCAAGGAAAACAGACAAGCTGGGATTTTCAAACCATCTGAGCCTTGTTAAAACATCTTTTCTGTTCTGGGTTGCTATCTGGAGCACGGCCGCCTGGTCAGCCAGGGCTTCAGGGCAATCATTTGCAGGATTTAGGGTGTCTGCTAGCACACAGACTTTCCTAGGCCTTACGGGTTGGATTGTGTTGAATTCACACGTGGAAGTCCTAATCCCTCCTACCTCGGAATGTGACCTTATTTGGAAACAGGTGCAGAGGTAGTTAAGAGGAAAATTGAGGTCCTGAGGTGGGCCCAAAACCAACGTGAATGGTCGCTGTGCAAAAAGGGGAGAGTAAGACACAGACATCCTGAGGGTGCAGTGGCACACACCTGTAATCCCAGCAATTTGAGAGGCACGGGGAGGGATTACAAGTTCAACGCCAGCCAGAGCAACTTAGCAAGACCCTGTCTCAAAATAAAAATGAAAGAGCTAGGGGATATAGCTCAGTAGTAGAGCACTTGCCTAGCGTGGTAGATTGGTAGGCATAACCACTCATTCATATTTGCTGTGACACATCACAGTGGGTCTTATTAGTTTAACAGTTCATTCAATTCCAATGTTACTGTGCAGAGTACACCATCATGGTAGGCACTTGCCTGGGTTAGATACCCAATACTGCAAACACAACAAACAAACAAACAAAACAAAACCAATAAGCACAAAGGACAAGAAGACACAAACATCCACACAGGGAGAAAAACACATACATACAAAGACAGAGATCAGAATGATATATCTGCAAGCTAAGGAGTGCCAAGAATGACCAGCAAAACATCAAAAACTAGGGGAGAGGCCTGCAGTAGATTCCTCCTCATAGCCTCAGACGGAACCAAACATGTTGAACCTTGTTCTCAGCCTTCCAGCCTCTTGGAATGTGAAGCAATGAATATATATGATTTGTTCTACCCAATTTGTGATGGCAGCCCTAGCAGACAAATACACCAGGCATATAGTGTACCCAAATCAGACATGACATGAACTTGTATTCAGGGACTGATCTCCAGGAGGCCAGTAGTAATGATAGAAGGCAAATCATTAACTGAAGGATGCAAGAATAATTCAAACAATAAATTCTATTAGAATTTAGACAGCAGGAGGTAGAGGCTGAGACCTCCCAGAAGAGACCCAGGCACTGAGATGTGAAAGAAACAAGGAAGAAGGCCTTTGGCCAAAGGGAGGAAAGCTTTATAGTTTTAGAATGGATGCTGGGAACAGAGCCCAGGCCCTACCTCTGAGTTGGCAAAGCCTATCATGTATTCTCACTGACTTTAGGAAGAGATTCGGACTACAGGGAAATGTGTACCCATGGGCAGAGCAGACACGCCTGAGTAGGTAAAAATGCACACATATCATGGAGAAAAAGACAGTCATTAACTACGCTCAAAACTTCCAGGAAAATGTGTATTTATTTTATGCCCCCATTTAGAAAATAGAAAATCAAAATGCAAAATTTTGTCGGGTGATTTTTTTTGTAATTCTCTCAGTATAAAAATGTAAAAGTCCCATGCATTAAATGCCCACGGGAGCATGCTTATTGCATGGTAATGACTCTATCATTTAAAATCATTAAAGAAAATTGAATTTTATTCAGGATGATGAAGCATTTATTGCCATTTGCAGAGTTTAAAGCTGAATAACATTTTCAATATTCAGTGATGGATAATGTGAAAAATTGTATTCAATAATTAATTGACTTAGGTTTTCTTTAAATATGTATCTACCTGTATTTGAGAGTGAGAGTGGTCCCCATTAATTAATTTTCTATCAGTAGGCATAACCCCTCGTTCCTATTTGCTATGACAGGTTATAGCGTATCTTATCCTTTTAGCAGTTCATTCAACTCTAATGGTACTGGGCAGAGTAAATCATCATAGTTTTATTTTCATCAGAGGAAATTCCCAATATGTAAGTTGAAATATCAATGATAGTAAGATAAGGCAGTCGTGTAACACCACAATGGAAACATGACTCATTATGAAACTTCAAAATTGCAATGTGCCACTAAAAATAATTAGCGGACTCAAATGCTTTGCATAATTTCTTATTGGATGTTCAATAATTGTGGAAGATACTGGGAATAATTCATCATTGCTTAAACTCCTTGGTGTGCTGTGAATGAATGATACCTGGAATGGCATTCATGGTTGGTGTGTAGAATAACCGGACTTTTACTACTCTCTTACTCATCTCTGCACCAAGAAGAATTGAAGAGCTTTATCTAGGCCATGTGTTCTTATCAGGATATCAGCTTTGCATTTCCACTTATTAAATTAAAAATCACCAGAGAGCAGTCCTAATATGTTATTGCTATAATTAAAGTATAAACAGAGAAGTTGATGTCACATTTATAAAAGGGTCATTGGAGTCATTTGGTAGAGAATGATAAAATAACAATTTGCTTAATGTGCATGTAGATCCTTTTAAGTTGATAAATAAAACAGTCTGTATGAGACATCCTGGTCTCTTCAGAAGACCAGCAGCAAACTATTATCTGTTCCAAATTATTTTTCACCAGGACATATTTCATACACTATTTTAGTAATGTACACTCAATCTATCATTACTTGTCTAAAGTTTAGTAGAAATATGTAATCTCCACAAATAGATGGGTGATACTACTTCTCATGTTGGGTACCATACTGATGCTCTTCGTTTGTCTTAGAAATGCATTACATATTCTAAAGACCAGGTACAGTAAAAACAGCTCCTTGATACCTGGTCCAGGACTGCCTCTTCTCAATGAACAGCAAAGATAGGAAACATTCTATACTACAGTGCAAATATTGTTCTATTAATCTCTGGTGCAGGAATAATTTTCACTTGGTTATTGCTCCCCTTCATACTCAGTGATCATCACAGATCACACCTTATCTGAAAGAAAGGACAGCCGCTTTATCTGTAATTCTGGGATAGTCCTGAAATCCAATCACTTTATCTTGCATTTTCGTGGCACACACTTTTCGAAAGTTGACTGACACAGTCCGCCTCAGTTCCTACAAATGCTAAGTGTCAGTCGCAACTCTAATTTTCATGATGATCCGCACCAGAGGTTTCCAAATGTTTTGGGGCGACAAACCCATCCGTAAAAAGTTCTTGATCATAAACCTCAAAAGATATTAATATTTATTACCTTAGAAATTATAGAGACATAAGTCTTCTTGTCACATTTTGGACACTGCAAAAGATATACAGAAATAGTCCTTTTTAAAGTGAATCAGATAAAAGCCAAATGCGTGCAGAAGATTGACCATTTTCCCTTGCATTCCAATGGTTCATCATTTTATGCAGACTTTGAGGGGTGAGTGCCTCCAGTTCGAGGCCCCTGAAGTGAGACCTCAGGTGCATTAGTGGAGAGCTTAAAGAGGGGTGAAGTTGCCCTTCCTCTCATGATTCTTTGTCAGGATGTCTCATCTATCGCAAAAACAAAGTCATGCTGCATAACGGTAACTTTTAAATATTCATTAGTATGGTGCATTTTAAGGTTTATTGCTTTGTAATCACTAAGGATGGATTATTTTGTTCTAGAGAGAGCACAGTTACAAGAAAATGTTTGCCATCATCACAGAGTAGGGAAGTAATGGATTTTATTTAGGGCATATCATCTGAGATCATGCACACGAGATCAAGTACAAACCTCCTATGCTGGGAAAAAAAATAGGGCGAGATTCTAGGGGGGTTTAAACTATGTTAAAAGAATTACAGTTACAGAGTCATGGCTCAAATCCCTTTATATGATGTCTAGTACGTAGCAAATACTGTTATTATGATTCTCATTTAATCATCAAAACCCCACAGATACTGTTTTGTTTACTGAGAAGTCACCTGAAAATCAGAGTTTTAATGACTCAGCCAAGGTCAGACTGCACCAAAAGGCAGAACCAATCTTTCTGATTCTGTAAGTAAATTTTCAGTTTTGTTCTTGTTGTATTTGTTCATTTGGGTTTTGTTTGTTTGTTTGCACCTATCACTGTAGAAGCCCAGAGTAACGGGGCTACTCCTCCTGGGACTTTTTTTATATGATACAGAAAATGATGATAGGTAGCTTTTTTACTTGGAAACATCCACAAAATATCTTCTGTGTCCTGTGCTCTCTGTTATGATTGTATTAGAGAGGCCACAAAGTTTGTAATTTCATGCCAGGGCCCGAGAACATGCTTTAAAATGGACCCCCTTTATTTTTTTAATGTACTTTTATTGGTGCATTAGAGTCTTACATTGCAATGAATATCTATTTGATGTTAATATACATGCACACAGATCTTAGTGTCCCCCCGGCCTCCCTCCACCCGTATGAAGTACCGAGAATGATGTTGGTATATTTTCACATGTACATATTGTTTATGATAGTAATTCCACTGATTCACTTCTTTCTTGCCCTTCCCCTTCCCTTGTACCACTTCCCTTGCCCCACTGAGGGTTTTCATTCTCAACCAGAGTCCCTTGTGTGTCCCCACTACTCCCTAGGTTGCACATACTAATGAAAACTTATGTCCCTTCTTTTTTTGTGATTGACTGATCTCACTTAACATAATGTTCTCCAGATCCTTCCACTTTCTTGCAAATGATGTTATTTTGTTCTTCTTTATTGCTGAGTGGAATTTCATTGTGTGTGTTTCCCACAATTTTGTAATCCACTCATCTGTTGATGGACACCTAGGTTGGTTCCATAATTTGGCCACTGTGAATTGTGCTGCTATGAACATGGGTGTGCATATATTACTGTAGTTTTCTGGTTTTAATCCCTTTGGTATGATACCCAGTAGTGGTATAGCCGGATCAGATGGTGGGAATGCACCCCTTTTATGCTTCTATTTGTGTTGTGTGGGTGATTTTGGGCTTATGATCATTTTATTTGTCCCATCCTACAGAACAGATTCGTTTCAGTATGGTGTTTGCAAGCTGTATTAGTTACTTCTTGCTTTGTGCAATAGCTCCCAAAACTTAGTGGCTTAAGAAACAATGCATGCTAATTATCTCACAGATTCTGTGGTTTCAGATTTGGGGTGTGGCTAGCTGTGTGGTAGAAACTCTCAGGTTGTAGTCGAGATAGCTCCTGAGGCTGCCATCATGGGAGGGGTTGACTTGGGGGTAGAGTGTCTTCTTCCAAGACAACTCAGTCACACTTGAGGGTCTTTACAACAGGAGCGAGAGAAGGATATCCTAAGGCCAGTGAGACCCAGCCTTCGAAGTCACGCACAATTCCTTCTGCCACATTCTGTTGGTTAGAAATGAGTCACTGACTTCAGCGACACTAAAGGGGAACAAAATTAGACCACACTTTTGGAAAGGGGGGTTATTAGACCTTTATACAATGTATAGGACATGATTCCAAGTATAGGACCTTTGACATATTTTATGAAAACTGAAAAGCACCGGGAAGGGTCTGACATTTCAGCCTACTTATGAGTTCCTGAGTTATTTTACCATCATTTCGTGGGTGCTGACAGAAGACGTGTGTACTCTGGGTCAAAGTCAAAGAGAACTGTATGACTTAAGCAGTAGAAATAGCCAGAGGGTATCAGCAATTTCAGTTCTCCTACTCCCCAGTCCCATGGGGGTGACTCAAAGGAGGTCAGGTGACATGTGTACATGTAATGGATTCCATTTCGGGACAGAATCCTAAACTTGGGGTATGAGATACAGTCTTTCATAATGACAGTGGGTCTGCCTGCCGTTTGCTTTGAGGGTCACATTATCTCTGTCTTCCCAGTTTCTCACTATATAAACATTTTTAAAAAAATAGTGCAGAACAAATACTCATTGCCCCTATTCATATAGTATGCAGAAATGTGAACTCATGGAGAATTCTCTTCAAAATAAAATCTTCTCTCTCTTTTTTTTAAAAAAATGTTTGTAATAAAAGTGGATGCAGAGCTGGGCGTGGTGGCACATGCTTGTAATCCCACTACTTGGGAGGCGGAGACTGGAGGATCCAGGTTCGCAGCCAGCCTCAGCTACTTAGTGAGGTGCTCCGCAACTTCGTGAGACCTGGTTTCAAAATAAAGGATAAAAAATAGGGCCGGAGGTGTAGCTCGGAGGTAGAATGCCCCTGGGTTCAAATCCCTGTACTCCAAAAAAAAAAAAAAAGTGGATGCATTCGTTGAAGTCCTTCAGAGTAATAGGAAAAAATAAGGGGATTAAAATAGATAGAGCCAGAGAGATTTATTTTAAATAATTGGCTCATGGGATTGTGAAGGTCATTTCAAAGTGTGATAGAGGAGATGGGCAGGCTAGGGACTCAGGAAATAGTTGCGCTTCAAGTTCAAAGACAGTTTGGTGCAGAACTGGGAAGAGCCCTTGTTGCAGATGGAGATTAAAGGGCATCTCTGGGACTTCCCTTTTGCTCATGGGGGACCAGCCTTTTATATTATTCATACCTTCTACTGATTGAGTGAGACCTATCCACATTATGCAGGATAATGTGTTTTATTCAAAGTCGACCAATTTATAATCAAATCTCACCCAAGAGCACTCTCACAGACATATGGAGAGTAATGTTTGGTTACATATTTGAGCACTATGACCCAGCCAAGTTGACAGATAAAATTAACCATCGCAGTAGTCACACTGTTGCTTTCTTTGATTGCAAGAGCTAAAACTTATTAAACAATGGAAAAGGAATGGGGCTGAGGGGCATAAAAGTGCAGTCTCTATTTTTTGCGAAGTGATGTGTTCAAACATGAGGGCTCATCATTTGAAGATACTTATGAATTCAAGGGGGTGATTTTTATTAATTTTATAGCAACTGTTCAGATTCATATTTGATAATGTAAAACTATACACTCACATGATTAACTCAGGATAAACGGGTTTAAAGATTCATTGAGTTGGAAGAGGCCATGCAGCTCACGTAATCTATCAGCATTGTCCTGCAATTTTCTGAAAATGGTTCAGATAGTTACCTGGGAAGCTGGGTCTGCAAACCAGGACTCTGCCCACTAAGTCAGTACTGGGTCCTGCCTAAGAGTGCTTGAACTCTGTTCATGCAACCCTGGGCTTGGCAGAGGGCCCTGGGGAGGCCTCAGGAGGATGGGAGCTGGGAAAGGCCCAACTCAACCTCTCCCCCAGGGGCCCCCTTCAGTGCAGATTGTATAATGGAATAGTATAGAAGATTCCATTTGAAGAGGGATAATTTAGTGAGAGCAAGCTTGCAAATGACCTTGCCATTCATTTACAGTGGATGTCTTGATTGCCACCAACACATTACATTTAAAGACTAGTGCTCAGAAAACAACTTTGGTATGGAATTTTCAGGTGTGGATTTTTAACAATTTGGTCCTATTTAAATTGAAAAGAACAAGGAAAGGGTTAACTCATCAATTTTGTAGGGTGGAAAGCATTCGGTGTCATCATTTTATCCCTGAAATTATGAAAACAAATTTAGTAGGATAACTAAAACTGCTTTTTAATAAGAAGCAGTAAAGTACTCATGAACAGATATTGGGAAATATGGAATAGTAAAAAGAAAAAAAAATTCAAGCCTACCTACTACCTAAAGATGACCTTTGCCTATATATCCACTGGAGATTGAGCCCAGGGGCATTTTACTTCCAAGCTATACCCCCAGCTCTTTTTAATTTTTATTTTGAAATAGGGTCTCACTAAGTTTTTAAGGCTGGCCTCGAACCTGCAATCCATCCATCTCAACCTCCCAGTACTGGGATTAGAGGTGTGCACCACCTCGTCTGACTCCTTTGTTAATATTTTCATGTATTGCCTTAAGTGTTTTCCCCAGGCACGTGTCTTTTTGTTTACATGGTTGTCGATAAACTGAACATACACAAGACTATGTGCTATGTTTTCCATTTATCATATGTACAAGACTTTTTCCAGGTTATGGAAGAATCTTGGATAACTTAGTACTGAATGACCATGCAAGTATCCATGAAGTGCCTATACCAGTGCTTAACTAACGATGTCCTTGTTTCTATCTTTTTTTTTTTTTTACTGTAAAAACAAAGCTATGCTAATATTTCATTGTCTTGAGATGTTTCTTCCCGAAATTCAAGTGTTGAAGCCCTAACCCCCTATTATATTTGTATCTGTGGAAAGAAGTAATTAGGGTTCAAGGACGCCATAAGGGTGGAGTCCTGAGCCCAAAGAATTGGTGTTCTTTTAAGAGCCACTAGGGAGTAAGCTAGCTCCCTCTCTCAGCACCCCACCTTGCAAGGATGTGGCAAGAAGGTGAGGCCGACAAGCCAGGAGGCAAACCTTCACTGGAAACTGAATTGTCTGACACCTTGATCTTGGACTTTATGGCTCCTAAAACTGTGGCAAATTAATTGGTGTTGTTTGAGCCACCTGGTCTGTGGCATTTTGTTATAGCGGCCCAGGCTGATCTAAACATCTTTGAGCTGGACTTGGTGGTGCACGCCTGTAATCCCAGTACTTGGGAAGCTGAGATAGGAGGATCACAGGTTGGAGGACAGCCTCAGCAATGTAGTGAGACTCTGCAACCTAAGGAGACCCTGTTTCAAAACAAAAAAAATAAATAAATAAAAAAGGGCTGGGGGTATAGCTGGGAGGTAGAATGCCTCTGGGTTCCATCCCTAGTACCCAAGAAAGAAAGAAAGAAAGAGAGAGAGAGAGAGAGAGAGAGAGAGAGGAAGGAAGGAAGGAAGGAAGGAAGGAAGGAAGGAAGACCAATGATCTAACTGAAACTCCTCATTTCAGATATTCATTTGTTGCCCTCTTAGAGGAGGAGGAATTCCAAATGCAAAATTCTGAGTTAAAGCAAAAACAAACAAACAACAACAACAACAAAAACCCTTTATCTTAGAGTTATAAAGACTGATAGGATGCATCCTTGTGTTTTAATATGAAATATTCACTGGCCAAAGTCTTACACGCATTGAGGAACTAACAATTCAGGAGTCAACATGGTGGGAAATACAAGAGAGTGGGAGAAGAGAGCTTGTGATTCTGGCGTTTCGCCAGGTGCAAGGGGCCCGATGCCTCTTGGCTGGTTGTAGGGCCAGGCTGCAGCTTCCTTCCCTAGCCCTGAGCTGCTCCGCCAGCCTTACCTCTTTGGCATGGACAGCATTGCTTGTCTTTTATAATGACATGAGATAAATTTCCATATATTCATAACCCAGCAAACCCTGCAATTATAGCCAGGGACTTGGCATTCTCTTGCATTCTGGTTTTCTTTTTTAGTATTATAGTGTTCTATCACATTCTATTGTTTTAATAACTTTCCTCATTCATTTCCCAATGTGTGACGATTTCCTCAGTGTGCGCAGTCTCATCGATATCAGAAGATGAAAAGGTGAATAAAACATAGATGTTGTTTTCTGTTAGGATAGGATGTACCCGGAGAACCCAAGTGTCAAATCATTATAAAATCATATGCATTCCAATAATGGTTCCAAGTGTTCGTAGCAGAAAACAAACTAATTTCATTTTAATAACCCAATCTAAAATTAGATCATTATTAAAAGCATTACTTTAGAACCTCAAAATATGATAAAGTTAAACAGATTCTTCCTGCAATTTTTTTCCCATTTTAACATTTTTTTTAGGAAAAGCAATTTGGCTTATAAAAGGCTATTAAACTAAAATTGAGTCCAAAAGTGTTCAATAAGTTTCCATGGTAAACATAAGTAAGTTATGATTTGGAGAGTTAATAAGATAATGTCTAACAGAGGATTGTAAAAGACCAGAGTTTTGAAAACTTAGCTTAAAAGTTCGATCATGAGAAAAAAAAAAGAAATGTAATAATGCTTCTTTTACAAAAAGATATAATTTTCCCTCTTCCACATCCCCATACTCTATTCTTTTTCTTAGAATTCATATGCTAAGTTTACTAGGTTCTGTTTTTCAGTATCATTATTTACAACACTGTCACTGTCTCCATAGATATGCAGAATGTCTGTTTCCATAGCAACACTCTTGGTTTCCTAAACAAATGGTATCATAGTGTTAATCTTGTTTCAGTGTTATTGTACTATGTTATTAGATACAAAATTCAAAAAATAATTTAAGCAGGGCTTGAAACTAGATGGGTTGGGTTTTATTGCTTGGCGCTTTAGATATTAAATTTCAATTTCATATTAAAATATATATATATATATATATATACATTTGAAAAATAGCAGGAATTTTGCATAGTAAACATGATAGCAATTTTATTCTCTAGTTATAAAACACTCTAATTTAATAAGAGGATGTTCCAAGACATAAGCAATACACGAAGAGGAGTTTACTATCTTCAGATTAAAATGACTTTTTCAGTTGGCCTGAGAGATTTAGCCTTCCCAAACCTCCAAAGTCATTTATAACCTACCCACAATAGTTCCCCTTGCCACTTTTGCATTTTAAGTAATTTCAACCCCGTTTTGGCTTTTATTTTACAGCCCCACAGGAACTGCTGTGAAATAGACTTCAAGGAAACTTCCCTACTTCCTTTTTTTCCCAGATGGAAACAAAAGAGAAAAGTAACTCCAGTAGATTCGTGGTTTTTTTTTTCTTTAAATGTGTGTATCATTGCCTTTAATTCTTCTCTAAGGAGCAAGTTTTTTGGACTGTTTCAGAAATAGGATTGAACCTTACGCCCTGTTCTCAACACTCATCTGGTATGATAGTTTCTTTAATTGAATGGATTATATTTGATTCCTATAGGTGAATGTTAACTCATATAAGGAAGAGGATTGGTAATGCGTAAGCTAGAGGAAATGTGAATATTGTTTATATTTTAGAGAAGTAAGGGCAGCTTGTTTAATCCTGTGACACTGACATGCTTTTTTCAAAATGTTTAGAGAAGATCCGCACAACTGGGCAAATATGATTTTTTATACTCTATACTCTGACCCATTTAACAAGCCATTTCAGAAGTCTGTGTTTTACTTTCACTTTGAATATGTCTTCCTTTAAGTGCCTATTTAAATGGGTTTCCCCTCCTACATTTAGTCCTGAAAGGGATTGTTATGTGGATTAAATATAATAATTTGCATGTACCAAGGCTACACTGCTCTGGGGAGAAGGTCAACAATGAACTAAATTTGATGCCTAAATTCAAATCACCATGTGCCATGCTGTAGTCTGCCCTGAGCTTGGAACAGAAAGACGAGAACATGGATCAGTCATTGACTAGTTCCATCATCTGGGACTCTTGATTCCATGTCCCTGAGCCCTAGTTTCCTCATCTATAAAATAAAGAAAATACCAACTATTGTCTAGTGTAGTTGGAAGATTAGAGCTATTAGTTAATTAATAAACAGCAAAGTAAAACTAGCCAGGTGGTAGCCATTATTACACCTTCTTGATTTTCTTTCTTTTCTTCACTAATTTGATCTTTGGGATCAAAAGAGCCTGATACCTCTGCAGTGCTACAAGGAGATGCATCCATCCACTTAAGCACCTGCCCAGGAAGCTCCTTTGGCTTTCTGCCCCATCCCTGTCTTGTCTACAGGCTCTCTGCAGCAGACAGCATTGATGTTTTCAGTTCAGAAGAGGCAAGCATTCAGAGTTTCCCAGAGCCACACTGGCAGTGCGAGTCCCCAGAATGGTCAACCGGCTTGTAATATGGAAAGAGAAAAAGAGGCCTTTTCCTGCTCTTGATCCTAGCAGTATAATCTAGCCCAGTGTTTCTCAACCTTCATTGTGCATAGTACTCATCTAGGGACCTGGTCAAAAGGCAGATTTTGGTTCAGCAGGTCTGGGTGGGGACTGAGTTTCGGCATGGCTGATAATCTCTCAGACTACGCCTAAGTTACTGCCCCAGGCTCATCTTGAATGGGAAGGATCAAAACTCCCCACATCACAGTTTCTCCAATTAATATGTTAAGACTCTACTGAAAGTCCACTGCCCCATCGCAGTGGGTCCCCAGACTACTTTAGCATGGGCATATTTGGAATCTCATTCTAGTGTAGGACCCAAACAACCTAATCTTGTTGAACTTGGTTTTTCTTATAAGATGAAGAAATGGGACTGGCTTGAATTTCATGCGTCCGTTTTAATGATCAAATATGATACTCTGAACCAGGTGTGGTGGCACACACTTGTAATTCCAGTACTTTGGAGGCTGAGACAGGAGGATCACAGGTTCCCAGCCAGCCTCAGCTACTTAATGAGGCCCTCTGCAACATAGTGAGATCCTGTTTCAAAATAAAGAATAAAAAATAGGGCTGGGGATGTAGCTCAGAGGTAGAAAGCCCCTGGGTTCAATCCCCAGTACTGCAGAATAATAATAATAAATAATAATAATAATAATACTCTGTCCTCTTTTGGACACATGACAGATCAGGGAAGATATAAACTGTATCAGTTCAGATAGTCATTAACCAAATTTCATTCAGCTGATTTGAGTCTTCTATGAGCCTTAGGATCAAAGGGATCCATTTGTATGAGGGAAAATATATAACACCATTAGAATTGATTATCAATACAGGTTAATGCTCAGATTACAGTCAGTGACTGGCTCATGAAAGAGTTTAGCAGCTGCCCGTACAATTTCATCATCAAAATTTACAAGGTAATTAATACTTCAGAATTCTCTAAGAAAATGCGGTCTCATTTCCTTTTGTTTTGTTGATGTGTAGAAAATGCAGCTAAGTTCCTTTGTACTTTTAGTACCCCATTGGCACTTAACTAATTATTATATTAAAAATAGCAATGTTTCTCCCATGGAAACATTTTCATGGCAACTGACTCCTTTCTGAGATCATATTTTTTAGAGGAAATTAAATTTGAAAGTTCTAAAAATATTTAGGGTTTTCTAGGGGATTTTGTCCCATGGGCTTTCTTTGTTTATGAGCTCATTGTCTAGAGGATTGCATATTATTCTAAGAATGAAGGGGATTGTGGTTTCTAATAACTGTATGGGAACAGGTAATTATTTTCATTTTCATTCTTAAGCTTAATATCTTCACTCAACTAGCATTGGCTTCATCATAAATCATAATGAGGCTATTTGCTATTCTCAAAACTAACAAGGAATTTGTAACAAAATCAATTCCCTTTGGAAAAGGAGGCAGACAGTTTTTAAAATACTGGCTTGATTAGAAGACGCCTTCCACTGTGAAAGAGATAATTTTTGTGTGTATGAAAGTAGTATCATGCTCACCTGGTAAGAATCCCATGAGCTTGTAAGCATAAAAAAATTAGAAGAGTACCTGGAAGTACTTAATAAACATTAGGTATACCACTCCTGACACCAACATGTGAATATTTATGAGAAGTCAGATTGTAGTAACATTAATCTCCTTCCCCCTCTATGGCTGTAGTATGCATACACAAACACATACACACACATACAAACACACATATTGGAGGGTGTCCTTTTATAGACAATAGTGTTAGCTAGTTGTAGAACAATCTGGCACACTATAGTGGAAGGAAATGGTGTAGTTTGTCTTTGAATTATGGTAAACCTCACGTCCAATTCAAACAGATTATAATTCTCAATGCTATCTGTTCATTGAGGATCATATAGGGGATTATGATTTGTAAAAAAACTGTCCTACAAATTAAAGGACAGAGCATCTCAATGGAGAGAAAGAAAATCTGTGCCTACAACATATACATACAGATGAGAGTCTATATTTCCCTGAGGAATGCATGTGTATTTTTCTCTGAGTCATATTGACTAAAAATTAATATTATCCAGTAGTGTCATTGCTAGTGCTTTGCACAAGTATAGTGTAGTGTTTCCCAGAACAGAGGAAAAGGGAAACTGAGAAAATAGTTGAGTGGTCAATATGTCATTCCAAATCACCTAAGACAAACATCCATGAGCTTTCTCTTGGGGAGACTATTAGGTATTCTTTTACGTTTGTTTTGGGCAAACATGAGGGTGGATGCAAAAGGAAACTCCCCACTCTTTTGTGAGTGCTTTTCCATAGTTTATTCATGCCAAGTGAAGTTCATAGTATTTTCTTCGTATAAAGATATATCTCGGTAGATAGCAGGGGTGCTAAAGATGCACAACAATAGAATGACCCGGTGTGACTCCGTGGGGAAAATAGCAGGACAGGTGCCTACAGGATTTTGATTAAGATGCTGTCAGACTCCTCAGGTTCAAATCCATGCTCAATCTTTTTTAGTTCATCTTCTAAATTTAATTTAGTAATTTTTTAAATTAATTATTTATTTATTTTTATTTTTTGCAGTGCTGGGGATTGAACCCAGGGCCTCATGCATGCTAGGCAAACACTCTACCACCGGGCCACTCCTCCAGCCTCAATCCTTTTTAAACTGATGCTGGGAAAGTTCCCTAACTTTTCTGGGCCTTGGGTTATTTACTCATCTTTATAATAGAGATATTATCATGCCTATTTCAAAAGCCTATTGTAAGAGTAAACATAATAATGCCTACAAAGAAATTAGAGCAGTACCTTATTCACAAGAATCAATACATGTCAATGATTGTTAGAAAATGATGAACATTTCCTATAACTGCTATTAAGATCATTTGCATATATATTATCATTTTATGAGTTGCTTCCAACTTTGCCAAAGTCCATTATAAACTTATCATGGTTTGATTCTCTAATCTTTGCAAACATGCAGACAGTCTAAAGCTTCTAAGTCATGTTGAGATCCCAGGTTCTAGAAAGAGCTTAGTAATCAGAGTGAGGTAACATCAGCCAGAAAGGATTGGGAAGGTCAGGAGTTTTAATTAAGATAATACCCAGATGGGTTGGACAGAGTTATTAGAGTAACCATTTAACCAATTGTCTTAGCTTGGTTACCACATCAAAACATCACAGGCTAGGTGGCTTAAGCAACAGACATCTATTTCCTACAATTCGGGAGACTGAAGTCCAAGGTGAAGACGTCGGCCCATTTGATGTCTGATGAGGTCTCTCTGCATCTCTTGCAGAGCGTTACCTTCTCACTGTTCCTCACATGGTGGAGTGAGAACAGGCCCTCTACTGTTTCTTCTTGTAAGGACACTAATCCTAGGAGACTTGATTCAATCCCTTATGATCTCATTTAGCCGTAATTACTTTGATAAATGCTCCATCTCCAAATAGAGTCACATCGGGAGCAAGGGCTCCATTAAATGATTTTGGGGGAGTGGGAGCACAAAAATCCATCCCCTAGTGCCAATCCTTAGTTTTTCTTTTTGCATAGACATTCTAAAAATCTGGAATGATGCTGATGGTGTCTCTCTTTCCCCACTGCCCTTCCTCAAGTCTCACCTTCCTTCATTCCATATCCCCATGGGGAGTTTCTCCCTCTCTGGGGTCCTGCATTATGGCAGGAGGGAGCCCATGGACATACTATGAGTGACTTGTGTCTGTTGTTTTGTCTGATAAGAGTTAATGTAAAAAGAAAATCCATGTTTTTATTTGACTCTTTCTGTTGGTCTTTCAGACCATTTTCTATCCAGTTACATGTTGCTTTTGTAAACCCTTGCCATGACGGATGGTGCTGAGATTCCTCATTTTCCTTTCCACCTTCTCTCTTGGTTTTGATAATCCCACCCACTCTCTTTCTCCTGGAGAGGGAATTACCATCAAAGTAGCAGTATAATCAATTTAGTGTTAGCATTTACCTAGCAGGTATGATATTCCCCATGCAGTCTCCTTGAGGTCGTTTGACATGAAGAAGTGCCAAATCTTGGGGAATTCGATTCAGGCATATTTTGGGGGCCATCCATAGTGTTACTCAGAAGAGATAGAGATTTGTAAGCAGCATGATCAACAACCATCAGCAGGTAAGAGAAGCAAGATTGGTCAGAAAGAAGAACTGAACAGCGATACAACTGCCACTGAGGACTCAGCTGATCTCACAGGGAGCTCAGAAACAGGGATGGTGCTTAGACAACACAAGGTAGCTGCCCTCAATGGGTCTATAGACACTGGCTGCACCGAGGGAGTAGCATACAGCCTTGAGCCCATCAGCTCCTATCAACCGAGGGCAATTCCTGTAGGGACTCAAATGTGAGTTATCATCTGACCATACTCCCTGCAACAAGGGGAAAGGGGGCCTTGGTCGTGATAAGGGGACCTGAGTGGCCGCCACAGTATCCACTATATGGAGTAAAAGATTACTCTGCATGTGAATATGGCTTAGCAGTTATAAAAAATATTCTCTGGAGTTTAGTGGTTAATTACACCCTATTTGACAATGTATTTTATTAAGCTATTGGTTAAGATCAATTATGAGAATATCTTATGCATGAACCCTGAAATCCACTTCTCAAGCAATGGCTTCTTTAATTGGTAATAATTGTTTCTAAGATGAATTTGAAGGATCCAATCAGGAGAGAGAAACCACTCTAGTTATTGGACTGAGAGTGTTTATAATATAAAGAATCATTAGCCATTGATAAAGTCATTAACTGAGAGTGTAAAAAGAAAACGCTAATGTATCATGTAGGTAATGATTGCAGGAAGAAGCTTCTACGTCCAGGCAGGAAGTAAAAAGGAAGAGTTTGAAATGATTGAGGCTCAAGACACTCAGAAAAGGGGCCCTGCGGTGGCTGAAAGGCAGATTTGTGAGAAGGGAGGGACAGCTGCCTGGGTCATGTTGGTGGTATATCTGAGCTCAGAGTAGGGGGTCTTGGAGCCAGGAGCCAGGTCTTAAGGGGGGCAGGGTGCTGGGAGTGGAGCTGGCGCCATGGGGAGGAGGTGTACGATAAAGATGGCCTGGGAATGCTGGAAAAACTCCACACATGTGAATCAACTGCTAGAGGGAAGAATTGCTATTGTCTGAGTGAAGCAACATTACTGAGGCAATAGTCACAGAAGCAGGAAGCCAACAGGAAGCCCACAAGCAGCAAACAGGAAGTGACTAGTGTCCACTTCCCCTCCAGTTTACAGAGGCCCAAGTAGTGCCCCCTACTGGCAAAGCTTCTATTGGGTGCAGCTTGCAGGGTCTCAGCTGTATCACTACAGAGCTGAAGGTAGAAGGCAGCGTGTAGAGCTGAGACAACAAGTGGAGAGCTAGCACCACAGTAAACATTTTAATAAGCAAAATCTCCAAACACACTGATCTATCTCCCTCTAATAAAATCACAAGGGTCAGTCATTTTTCACACTTCAAAACCTGTAAGTATTTATTGACAAAATGACAGATGAAATGTTAGCTGTCTCAGATGCTAAATAAGAAATAAGATACCATTTTTGTGTCGATTGGGGTTCATTAACAGTGTTTTGACTAGTGGGTGTAGCTTAGGTCCATGGATTAGGAAGACTGAAAAGGAGGTTAGCATTGGTGATATATATATATATATATATATATATATATATATATATATATATATGTAAATGGTTTTAGATGAATTTTCTTTCATTTACCAAAGTATTTGATGCCTAGCTTATGAAACCATTGCTGATGTTCTTTAATAAAAATTTCTGAAATTTTGGAATGTGGTTTCAATATACAGGCGAATCAAATTTGAAAACCAGGTTATTTTAACAAGGGAGGAATTCCACAGAGTTGGGGTTCAGGAAAGAGGGGAAGCAATGAGCTTGGCAGAGGAAGTTTACAGCAGTGTGGAAGAGAAGTTTACATCATCGGGCTGGGAGGCCAGCGGTACAGAGCGAGCGCTCTAGGAAGGAAGTGTGGAGGACGATATTGATGGATTTGGATAAAGTTGCTCTGATGGCAGCTTGGAGCAGAGACCATGGGATCATACTGTGCTTGATTAAGGGGAATGAGTAATTAATAAATGGCAAAAGCCAACTGCCCAATACTCATAAGAAAAAAGAAAACTTTGGGTAAGAAGAGAGTCAACACAGTATTGGGAGTATAGAGCGGGGTCAGTGATGTCTTCTGTCTCCAAAGATAAAGTTGGTTCTAATCTTAAGGAAAGGAGAAAGAAGGCAAAATTCAAAGGAAGAGGTTGAAGTCATGAGAAAAGAAGGAAAAAGTGAAAAAAGTCTGGTTTCTATGTAAGAAAGCAAGAGATGATATTTAATACACGTGTTGAGGAATTACATCGAAAGAAGTATTTGATAAAGTTACAGTAGTACATGAATGAGTGAAGAAAAAAGAGAAAGGAACCCAAAATTTCTTTTATAATCTATTGTGTGTATACTCAGTTTATATGTCCAGTATCTTCAGACACCTAGCCTTAGAAAAATGATATTGAGAATTTGATATAGAATTAACATAATTAGCATTTAAAAATGAATGTGGCACTTAAAAAGAAAGATTTCCTACTACTTAATCCCTCTTAAAGTTAATATGGCCTAGCCTTATTAAGTTATCTTTATTGAAATAGTATGTGCATACAACTTTTCTGAAGTATTTAGGTCACTTAGCTTTTTAAGAGTAAAACAAACTATCCCCCCTGCCCCATGCAGGCCCGGAACGACATCAGATTCACATTGACTCTTGTGGTTTTATTTCATGGAGACACCAGCTCTGCAGGCAGATTCTGACGGCCCCACTAGCTTGGCTGATTCATTCTCTGTAAGTGAGATCAACCAACCAGTAGAGTCTCTGGAGTTAGAAATGAGTTGCTTTCGTGTGGTCAAATGCAGTTCAAAGTGGTCCTTATTCCAAATTGTTCCCTGCTGTATTTGCCTGTGTCTATCACCCACACTGATGAGAAATGTGGCTACCCGCCCCGTGAGACAGTGTAGACTCTATACTTATCACTCTCTCTGCTTCTTGAAGCCACTGACAGTCATAGTTTCCATCCAGAGGTACAGGAGCTGAAACACGCTCCATGACTTACATGAGGACATTCAAGTGGACTTTTTTCTGGGCTGACTTCGGGACCACTCCTTTTGCAGGTAGCGGAGCACTATGTATCTGGACCCTTGGGATTCCCAACCTCACTGCACAGCATCAGAACCTGATTCATCCCCCATGACTAGCTTTAAGTCTTCCTTGGTTAGCATTATTTTAAAAATTGTTGTGAGCGGGGCATGGGGGCGCACGCTTGTAATCTCAGTACTTGGGAGGCTGAGACAGGAAGATCCAGGTTCATGGCCAGCCTCAGCTACTTAGTGAGGCCCTCTGCAACTTAGTGAGACCCTGTTTCGAAATAAAGAATAAAAATCAGGGCTGGGGGTGTAGCTCGGAGGTAAAATGTCCCTGGGTTCAATCCCCAGTACTGCAAAAAAAAAAAAAATTGTGAAGGAGGATGTCTAAGCACCATTGCGCACAAGGAAGGAAGAGACAGTGACCCAACCGGCCAGAGAGGTTTACAGGTTATCTTGAGTCCCCTGAGCTGCCCCAAGGATCATCCAGCCCTTCTGAACTGGTTTAGCACCTTCTGCTGGAGATATGGTCATGTTAATTATCTCTTAAATATCAACTCTTTGAGGAAAAGTCTTCTTAGTCTTTTTTTTTTAATACTATTTTTTTTCTTGTGTACCTATGTCCTTATAACTTGGCACTGGTAATTTTTCTAAAATTATAGTGCTTAAGATGGTTCAGAAATGCCATAGAAGTTCTCTGACCCCCTTCTTTATTGATTAGAACAGAGTTGCTTTGGGCTGCCTGTCCTTAAGAGACAGAGTCACATTTGTAATTGCTTGG
>PVJS01027075.1:0-26506 GCA_004027185.1 Glis glis | reverse complement strand
GGGGGTGTAGCACAGAGGTAGAACGCCCCTGTGTTCAATCCCCGGTACCGCAAAAAAAAAAAAAGATAATAAGAGCTTTGATAGATTAAAAAGGGGGGCATTCTAGAGAGCATCCTCATGAGCCAAAATATAGAGGTTTAAAATTACAGAGTTACACAGTATTGAAAGAGAAGAGCAGCTGGGCATGGTGACACACACCTTTAATCCTAGTCCTTGGGAGGCTGAGATAGGAGAATCACAGGTTCAAGGCCAGTGTGCCGTAACTTAGCAAGACCCTGTTTCAAAATAAAAAATTTTTAAAAGGGCTGGGGTGTAGCTCAGAGGTAGAACTCCCCTTAGTTCAATCCCCAGTACCACAAATAAAAAGAAAAGAAAAAGAGAAGAACAAAGTTGGAAAACTGTTAATATCCAATGTCAAGACTTAGTATAAAGCCACAGTAATCAAGACTATGTGGTATTGGTGAAAGAATAGACAAATAGATCAATGGAACAGAATAGAAAGCCCAGACAGAAACGGACCTACATAGATATAGTCAACTGATCTTTGACAAAGAAATAAAGGAAATACAATGGAGCAAAGATAGTCTGAAATGATACTGAAACAAACAGTACTAATACAACTGGATCTCCACATGCAGAAAAATAAAACGAAATGAAAATCAACTCAAATCATAGACCTAAATGCGAAAACCCTAAGACTCCTAGAAGTTAACATAGGAAAAAAATCTAGATGAACTTGGATATGAAGATAAGTTTTTAGATACAGCAACAAAGTCATGATCATAAAAGAAATAATTGATAAGCTGGACTTAACTAAAACTGAAAATTTCTGCTCTGTGAAAAACATTGTCAAAAGAATGAGAAGACAAGTCACAGACTGACTGTGTAGGGGTTGGGAATAAATGGGGAATCTCTGTACCTTCTCTTAATTGTGCTATAAACATGAAACTGCTCTAAAAATAAAGCATTTTTTAAAATAGCAGCATAGCATCAATTAAACAGTTTAATGTGGCCGGAATGTGGAGTCTGAAGCAGGGAATGCAGGGAGATAAAACTAGAAGGGTGCCCTGAATGCTATGTGAAGGAGCTTAGACTTGAACTTACGAAAATGAAGAGCTGTTGATTTCTGGGCAGAGAAGCCTATTTCTCTTTGCATTTCATGGTGGGTGGCATGCTGCCTTGTTCTTGGTAGCACTTTTTAGCATGCATTACTTTCCTGGCACAAGAGAGGACTGATGCCACGCTCAGTTTACACAGGTAGAAAATAATTCCCCATGCTCTTGTGCAAAGCCATTTTCTTGTCAGCCCCTGTGCCAAGTCATCCCAGGTCCGTGAGCAATCTTTCTCTTTACACGGAGTCCAGATTGCTGCCTCCATGGTATTGCCCCTGCTGCGATCCTGCTAATTTCTCTTTGGAGCACAGAAGTCAAATAAGGGCTGATCCAATGGAAGAAGTACTAGCCTGGGAGGCTTAAGGAACCAGGGTGCTAATCCCTGCTCTACAGGTACCTAGAGTGTCCTCTTAGGTCCCATCTATAAAATAGGGAGATGACCTCTGCATTGCCCTCTAGCCTTAAGAGTCTCTGATTTTCTTTTTTCGATGGGGATGGGAGGAGCTGGGGGTGGTTGCTGAGGGCCTCACTAAATTGCCAAGGCTGGTCTCAAACCTGTAATCCTCCTGTTTTAGCCTCCCAAGTACTGGGATTACAGGCGTGTACCACCGCACCCAGGAAGAATCTCTGATTTTAAACACAGGTTCAACATGCCTTCAGCCAGACCAGAGATGGCTCTATCTGCCATGTATTGTGCTTTAGCATGTAGCAGAATACTTGTCTGTGGTTGTTATCTGTGTTTCATTCTCCCCGTTCTTTGCCCTGCATTCCACTTCCTCCTTGTCCATTCCAGGAAGGCTTCTGGGGATGTTCACACCTCTGTGTCTAGAGGGTTTTGTGTTCTAAGCTAGAAGCAGAAGTTGCTGAAGCAAACCATTTCTACCAATCTTCTTTGAAATCCTAAATGCACTGAAAATACTAGGCTACTTTTCCCAACTAGGATACAGAGAAAAGGGAGCATTTTTCAGAAGACAGGCAGGAATAGCAAGACTGAAAAGAACCTCTTACTTAGGATGAACATAAAATCAATCTTCAACAAAAGGGCATTTTTAAGAATAAAATGTAACATTGCTAATAATTACCCTAGACACACAGACATAGAGGATGGTCCCTGGCAAACTGTAGTGTAGTCGCCCAACACCACCATGAAATTCAAGAAATGTGGCCTCACTTCCTACTGTCTTGGGCAGACATCACTTCTCAATCCCCACACTCTTTCCACCAAGCCCTGATGAGCCTACAACCCTTCTCAACATAGTGCTCCTGACACTCACTACTAATCCCTAAGTACTGGCCTTGAATCAATATCGTGTGGGGGGGGTATGGGGAATTAATCCAGAGGCATTCTACCTCTGAACTACACCCCCAGCCCTTTTTATTTTTTGTTTTGAAACAGTGTCTCACCAGGTTGCTGAGAATAACACTACACTGCTGAGGCTGTCCTCAAAACTGTGAACCCCCTATCTCAGTCTTCTGAGTCCTGAGATTACAGGTGTTGCGTACCACGCCCCACCTTGAAATCTTTGTTAGCATTGTAATAAAACCCAGACATAGTAAATACTGTGGTGCTCTGCCCAGTTTCCCTGTGGGAGCCGATGAACCCATTCCCAGCTGCTGAGCCTGCCGGCTACTGATTGGCTCTCAGCCGCATATTGACCTCAGAAGGAGGCTCCAGCCACTCCCAGATACACCAGGGAGAGTTCAGAAGGCCAGGTCATCCCTGCCTCCATGTGAGTCAAAGCTGAGAGGCCACCCCAGGTCCAGAACTGGCTCAGCTGAGACAGATGGCAGATCACCTTCCCTCTCGATCCAGTCCTGACTTCCTCACTTTCCTACAAATGCATCTCCCTAGAGCTCTCCTCAGCCATTCTTTTGCACACAACTCTTCACCTCTGGGTCGGTTTCCAGGGAGCCCTACCAAATCAAATCACCTCTGTGCTATTAGGAGGTAAACTGTGAGGTTAATGTCCTAATTTCTACCTTAGCAACATGGATCTATTTGCATATATTTCTTGATCCCACATTTCATTGAAATTAATTGAAAACTGCTCCAAAAAATGTATATTCCTACACTCTTTATAATCAGAAAAGTGCAAGTCCTCTCCTTCTTTGTTCTCTCATGGAAACACTAGGTTAAGGAATCGGGGTTGACACACAGATCCACAGCAGTACATACAGCAAGCACTGTCAGGAAGACAGCAGACCTGAGTTTCCCATCTGCCTCTGCCACCGACTCACCATGATGTAGACAAATCATTTCCTTTCTCTAGGTAAGCCAAAATTTACATATAAGACATGGAACTGAGCCAGGCATGGTGGCCCACGCTTGTAATCCCAGTACTTTGGGAGGCAGAGACCGGAGGATCCGAGTTCGTGGCCAGCCTCAGCTCTCTCGCTCTCTCTCTCCCTGTCTCTCTCTCTCTCTCTCTCTCTCTCTCTCTCTCTCTCTCTCTCTCCTTAGTGAGGCCCTCCGCAACTTCGTGAGACCCGGTTTCAAAATAAAGTATAAAAAATAGGGCCGGGGGCATAGCATGGAGGTAGAACGCCCCTGCGTTCAATCCCCGGTACAGCAAAAAAGAAAAAAAAAGACATGGGAATTATCAGAAAAATCATGCAAAACTTAAAAAATAAGGCAGAAAAGTAAACCCCACATTCTTTCAATGTTAAACAAGAAAAAAAAATCCAGAGACTGTGTAGAGGAATGCAATTTAATTCTTCTCATTATTTGCTTTTGATTGAAGGTTTCAGATTTAGTAAAATTACTTGTTACTTGATAGAGTTTTGTCCAGTAGATATGCAAATAATTTCTGTCCGTGGAATAGATAACCACAAATATTTATAGCCCAATTTTTATGTAACCGAGAAAAAGTATCCTAATATTGCATATATATGTATACATATGTGTTATATATATATATTCAAAATGTTCTTTGAAGATATTTAGAAGATATATATATATTTACAAGACATATATATCTATATCTATATCTAGATATAGATCTTTAGACTATATATATATATATATATATCTTCTAAATGTTCTCTGAGGGCTGGGTCTGGGGCTTAGTAGTGGAGTGCTTGCCTAGCATGTGTGAGGCCCTGGGTTCAGCACCACAAAAATAAAGAAAAATATTCTTGGAGCCAGTCCTAACATTTTACTGGTTTGTTACTAATTAATGAGTTAAATGGGATCTTTTACATATAGTTTATAATATATTTGCCTAAAAGTCACAGCTTTACCTTTTTGAAAATAAAACTTCAACAGGGCTGATCTGCTCCATGATAATGAAAGAAAATCAACCCACACTCTCATCCTGAGAACTCAGGATCTCAGGGCATTAAAGGCATCTAGGACTCTTTCCTGTAGAAATCTTTTGGACTGTTTTGACCTTCAGCACAGCCGAGACTTAGGGAGAAGGCCTTTCCCAAGGTTCCCTAGGGTCTGAAAAATATGAGCCATATGTCTTGTCGGAGCTGGCTAGCAGCAAAGGCAGACCCTTGAAACTACCACTCCTCTTACTGTCATCCTGGGTCTCAGCTGCCTACGTTTTCAACACTTAGCACATGTGTCCAACACACACAAACTCAATATATTTGCTGTGCAATTAAAAATTCTGAAGTATTTCCAGTGATAAGAGCTTGGATATTTCCAAAGGACCAAATCGATTTGCTGAACCTCACTCAGAGTACTGGGAAAGACAGACATCCCAGAGCCAGACAGGCCCGTGTCCCATCCCACCTTTGCCATTTAGTGGCAAGTTAGTAGGGTAACTTGGAACCAGAAATTAAAGCCCCTGAGCTTCAGTCCCTGCAACCCACTGTCTTATGAGAACAATCCTCATAGACACAAGGATCAAAGCCGTGAAGGTGTGTGAAGGCACTGAGCACAGAGCCTAGCCCAAAGATCCCCGCCCGCAGTCTCTCCTGCTCCAGAGAACCTGCAGGGCCCAGGCCTGGCTGTGCTGCACTTGTCCCAGCCCCCACTCCAGCCAGCCTGATCAAGGGATGGGAAAATCGCTCTGTTCAAACAGGTGTCACTGTTCTAAACCTACAGTCTCATTTCCTGATCGTGTCTTAATCTGCTCGTCGGTGGTGAAAGTTGATTTCTTGCACATTCTTATATCAGTGGGAATTTCTGCCCTTGGCTGACAGGCATTATGGGCTGGCTTTGACATACAGCCCTACAGGGCCTGAACAGCCCCTATTCTTTTCCAGTCCTGAAAGGGAGCTTTGTGCCAAGGATTCATTAAACTGCACTGCACAGCCCCTTCATAAATGGGGCTCAATAATGAACAGTCGATTTAACTGGAAAAGCTGCTGGAGCTGTTAAATTAAAGGGAAATAAAGTGCACTTTAGGCTCAGTCTGCCAGAAGAAATGGCGACCTAAAAGGAAAATCTTTATTTTTATTGAAGTGCAGTTTTTTAAAAAGTCTAAAATGTCCAGGAAGCTTCCTTGTGACGGGCGGTGAGACATGCAAACTCAGGATGCAGGCTTGGGACACTGCCTGCTCTTTGTTCACCAGAGTCATCCCAACGTGAGTCTTAGGATCTTGGAAGTGCAGAGAATGATCTAATTTTGAGAAGAAAACATAAGGGGACTCTGCAATATTGCTACGAGGAGGGTTTGTAAAATTTTTTTAATATTTTGTTTAAGGCTAAGCTTTCTCTTTAATTCTTTGGACATTCAAAGGACCAAAATGTCACTCTTTTCAGTTTTTTCACTATTTCAGGAATCAGAAATCCCTCTCCAGGGAAATCCAATTGTTTCTTCTCACACTATAGCTCAGAGCTATATTTGATTTGAATATGTTGCTCTGAAACCTGACACAGTAGCTTATCTTTCAAATTTGAGTTTTCGGAAGCATGCGTAAGTGCTCTGAGCAACTTCTCTTCAACTCCTTCTTCTGAATCTTAGCAGGATGAATAGAACTTCTACTATCATGTGCAGGGATGTTATGGTTTCCAATAACTTCAATGTGCAAGAAGCAAAAGCCACTGTGCTCTGGCAGATAAAATAACCATATGGCGATCTTAGCTCTTCTCTCCTAAGCTGCTGTGAGCTAGAATTCTTCTTTACATGCACCTCCACCCTTTGTTTTCAAATATTTATATAAAGAATGATCCTGGGTATGATAAAGGTTTTACTATCCCAGTCAAGGCGTTTTCCGACTTTCATCTTTAAACATTTTCTTACTATCAAAAATGACAGTCACTCATCACAGAGAATTTAAAGAGAAATCTGAAAATCAGTGTGTAAAACATAAAGGCCCACTTCCACCCTTATTATTCAGGCTCACTGGAATCCAAACATACATTTTCAGTTGCAAAGCTATATAGGAAGGGCAAAACTTCCTCTCTACAAAGCTTTATGCTCTCTTTATAGGAACTGCTTCATTTTTTATTTTGAATTCTAAGCCACTGATTTAATTTTTAAGATGTGACATCGGGCAATTCAAAGTCTCCTTGAATATACCCTGACGTTTCAAAAAAAAAAGAATCTGTTTGTGTATTCATTTAATAATAACTACAGTGACTCACTAAATAAAACTGTTTGATCCTTCATCCATCCACCACTAATGAGTCACAGTTCACCAGTATAAATCATGCACTCTCCACACCATAAGATTCTTGGTTCATAATAAAACTGCTGCCTTTGACACAGTCCCTGAGAGAGATTTTTTAATAGACTTGATATATAGGACTAAGTCATGGCTGGAAGAGTGCATCTGAATGGCTGATGCCGTGAGTAGAAGTAAGGCTGGTCATACATGTATTTCTAATAAATTTTCAATGGAAGGTGAGTAAAACACAGTCGGGTGTGCAAAGGCCAGATGGTACATTCATTCTGGAATTATCAGTTTTTAGTGGGAGTCAATAAAATACTAACTGAAACTGGGCAAAGTGCTTTGAAGAGTCGTTAAACTAACTGGCACTGGGCAAGGTCCCTCACAGGTACTCGATATCCCTCATAGTTATCAGGTCCTTGACCTACATCAGAGCAACATACAGGGTTATATTCACCTTCCAGTGAAAATTGCCAAATTCTAGAAGAAATATGCCATCCTGTGTGACTTTTGCATACCTAATTACAGCTTGTCATTTAACTAGGGGGTGAATATTCATCAGGAAATGCACATATGACCAGTCTGACTTGTACACGTGGCATCAGCCATTCAAATGCAGTCTTCCAGTCATGACTTATCCCGACATATAACTACTCAAAGGACAGCTGACTTTATATGATGGGAGATCAGCGGACTCGCCAGATCTGCACTGGTTGGACCACAGTGTGACCAGGAGTTACTGAATGTTGATATGTTACAGCTTAAAACTTACATGGAGGAAAACGCCTGCGAGGGTGATGGGGATCAAAATCAAACCACAGCAGGAAGGAACTTCCACAAGGTTCAGAACAACCCTTAACTGTACCAGCAAAGGGGGTTGAGGGGAGGGGGACGTGCCTTTTGTCCTTCCAGTTTGTAATCTTTCTGAGAAAAAGGAAAAAAGGTATCACCGTGCCTGAAAGAGAGTAGGACAGATAGATATTTAATAAATATTTGAAAAGGGAATAAAAGAAAGGGGAAAAGAAGGGAAAATAAAGAAGGGGGAGGTTCCAGGTAAGCCGCAACAACTCAGTGAGACCCCATTTCAAAACACAAAATAAAAAAGGCTGGGAAGTAGCTCAGTGGTAGACCATCTCTGAGATCAATCCCAAGTACCATGAAAAGAAAGGAAGGAAGAAAGAGAGAGAATGTGAGACAAAAAAAGGGATGAGATTATCCCAGAGAAAACTAGAAACAACATGAAAACATTCTTCAAGTAATTAAAATACATCATTTGAGAGAGATTGCACTTACTCTTTTAGAAAGCAAATACTTTAGTCAGAGCTATGGATAAAAAGTTAAAAGGACATAATTTTTAAACCAATATCATGAAGAAATCCCTCACAGAACTAAGAATGAGTCCAGAGGCAGTGATTTTCCTGAACTAAAGATAATCCAACATTATTTAGAGGACCACACCCCAGGTATTTTGTGGAATTGATAAAATATCAGGTAACAAACACTATTTCTTTGGTTCTAATATCTGAAAGAAATTTTGGCAAACACACTATTCTCCCTACTTATTCCCTTTCCTTGAATCTTCATAATGATGCCTGCCCCTACCGTTGCAGGGCTGAGGCAAGAGTGCACAGGAAGGCTCACATACCAAATGTCTAAATGAAGTTCTACGTCATACTAACAGACTGTAAGATAAAACATTTTCTAAGGTTCCAGTTCCAGGCAAGATGAAGTAAGCACACTCCACCATGTCTCTCCACTGAATACAGCTATTAAATCTGGAGAGAACGCATCCAGTGGCTGGGATGACGCAGGAGTAAATTATAGCAGGTGGGTTAAGAGAGACCTGAATCAGAATCACTACTTATTCACTTCCAACATTCTCCAGCCTTGACTCAGTCTGAAAACAAGAAATGAATGGTGGCATGGACAAAGAGCACAAAAAAATGCCTTGTGTTTTAAATGAGCATTTCATGCAAAAAGGGTAAAGGAAATCCCACTTTTCTTTTCTTTTTTTCTTTTTTCTTTTCTCCATTCTCTCATGCTGCAACCCCCTGGGAAACACACCAAGAGCGATATATGAATATATCACTTTGAGTCTTGCTATGATGTAGAATCATAATCCATCAATAAAAATCATTTTTAAAAAGTTCTAAAGTTAAAAGAAGTAGTAAAAGCTGGGGGTCGTGGTGCATGCTTGTAATCCCAGTACTTGTAAGGCCAAGATAGGAGGGTCACAGGTTCATGGCCAGCCTCAGAAACTTAGTGAGGCCCTCCACAATTTAGCAAGACCCTGTTTCAAAATAAAATAGGGCTGGGGGTATAGCTCAGAGGTATACTTCTCCTGAGTTCAATCCCTAGTAACATAAAAAAGAAAAGAAATAGTAAAAACTCTGTAAACCTCTAACAATACTGACAAATTAAAATGAAAGAACATGCAAATTGACAATATAAGTAATGAAAGAGAGAATATATGTGCAAATCCCACAGACATTTAAAGGATAATAAGGTACTACAAACTGGTTTCAATTCCCAGTACCACAAAAAATGGACAAAATATCTAAACAGATACCTCTATGAACATATTCAATGACTTAGGTGAAATGGATGAACTTCTCAAAAAACACAAACTACCAAAACTCACTCAAGAAAAAAAAAAAAAAGATAACCTGACTAGTCCTATACCTATTTAAGAAATTGAATCCATAATCTTAAACTATCTGAAAAAATCTCCAGATACAGATTGTTTTCACCAACAATTTACAACAAACTTTTTAAGAAGAAATAAAACTAATTCTATAATTGCTTCCAGAATATAGAAGAGGAAGGATCAAATGCCAACTCATTTTATGGGACCAACATTGTTCTGATTCCAAATCGAGCAAATACAGTATAAGAAAAGAACAGACCGATATCCTGCAAGAACATAGACACAAAAATTTATAAAATATCAGCAAATTGAATTCAGTAATATTTTAACAAATAATATTGTGTCATGACCAAATGGGATTTTTAAAAAACACACGATTCATGAGTTGATGAATAAAGAGCATTCGACAGCATTTTCTATCCATTCATGATAAGAACTCTCAGCAAACTAGGACTAGAAGGTAACCTCCTTAACTTGTTAAATGGCCTCTACAAAAAAACCTACAGGTAACAACATAAGGATGGTGAAGGGCTGAAAGCTTTCCTCTAAGATTACAAAGGAAACAAGTAAATATACTGTGGCACCATATGTATTCAATATCGCACTGGAAACTCTACCCAGTGGAATAAAGCATGAAAAAAACAAAAAATGTGTGCTAATTAGGAAGGAGGAAATAAAAGAGTTCCTATCTGACTATGAAGAATTGGCTACATAGAAAATGCCAATGAATTTTAAAATCCTAAAACCAAAAATAGAGTTTAATAACCTTGGATGGGTAAATGAATAAACAAACGATGTTCATACATACAGTGGAAGACACCTCAGGAATTAAAAGAACATACTAGTGATATACACAACTGGATGAATCTCAAAGGTACTATGTCACATTAAAGAATATAATCTCAAAAGTTTGCATATTTTATGATTCCACATATAGTACATTATCAAAATACAAAGCTAGAGTGATGAAGTTGCTAGGATATAGAGAGGGACAATACAAAAGCAGTTTTAGGGTGTAATAGAATCATTCTGTATCCTTATTTTTATAATTATATCAATCTATACTTAATGTGTTGAAATTCAGAGAACAAAATACTTTTATCCAAAAATACTTTTAAAGAATCTTTAAAACTCACCAGTAAAAACATGAACAGCCTGATTTAAAAATGGACAAAAGGCTGGGCACAGAGAGTAGTACGTGCCTATTATCCTAATACTTGGGAGACTGAGACAAGAGAGTCTCAAGTTCTATCCCAGAAAGGACCATGTAGCAAGACCCTGTCAAAATAGAAAATAAAAAGTGTTGTGGTGTAGCTCAGTCATAGACTACCCCTGGCTTCAATTCCCAGTACCATAAAAAATGGACAAAATATCTGAACAGACACCTCCCAAAGAGGATATACAGATGGCAAATACTGACACACACTCACAAAAAAAATGTTCAACATCATATATCATTAAAGGATTGTACACTGAAACCCCAATGAGATACCATTACAAAACTATTAGAATGATGAAAATATAAAACACTAACGACACCAAATGCTGGCGAGGACATGGTGGCACACCAGGAATTCTCATTCATTGCTGGTGGGAATGCAAGATGGTCCAGCCATATGAGAATACAATTTGGCAGTTTCTTACAAAGCTAAACGTACTCTTACCATATGATCAAACAGTCACTCTCCTTGGTATTTGCCCAACTAACTTGAAAACATACGTCCACATAATTCTCATCAGTGAAAGCTGAAAATTTTTCCTTCTAAGATCAGGAACAAAAACAAGGATGCATGCCTACTCTTGTTACTTCTATTCTATATAGTACTGGACATCCTAGGCAGAGCAGTTAGACAACCAAAAGAAATAAAAGGCATACAAATTGAAAGGGATAAAGAAAAATTGTTTCTGTTTAAATATGACACATTCTTTTTTTAATAATTTGGTGCATTGTAATTATACATCATATTGAGGTATAGAGTGATAGAAACATACATGTACACAACTCTTGGAGCACTTCCCTTTGTGTCCCACCCTCTTCCCTCCTCTCTCTACCACCCTATACATGTCATTGAGGTTGGAATTGGTAATTTTGTATACAAACGTAAGTATTATTTCAACTGTACACTCTTGACCTCTTCATACCCCCCCTCCTTTCCCTGAACCTCCTCAATCACTACAGTGGAGTCTCTGTTCTTCCACTTAATGTTACACTTATTTCCAAATTTCTCTCTAACTTCCACATATAAGAAAAAACATATATCTATCCAATCTATCCATTTTGGAGGACTGGCTAATCTTGCTCAGCATACCATTCTCAAGTTTCATACATTTTCCTGCAAATGATGATTTTGTTCTTTTTTTTTTTTTTTGCAGTACCAGGGATTGAACCCAGGGGCGTTCTACTTCTGAGCTACACCCCCAGCCCTATTTTTTATACTTTATTTTAAAACCGGGTCTCACGAAGTTGCGGAGGGCCTCACTAAGTAGCTGAGGCTGGCTGCGAAACCGGATCCTCCGGTCTCTGCCTCCCAAGTACTGGGATTACAAGTGTGCACCACCAGGCCCGGCGATTTTGTTTTTTTTTATGGCTGAGTAAAATGTCATTGTGTGTATATATACTATATACAATAGTTTTGTGATTCATTCATCTGTTGATGGACATCTAGGCTGGTTCCATAATTTGGCTATTGTAAATTGTGCTGTTATGAACATGGATATGCAAGTATCACTATAAGATTCTGATTTCAATTCCTTTGGAAAGCAGCCCAGGAGCGCTATCGCTGGGTCATATGGTGGTTCCATTCCCAATATTCTGTGAAACCTTCACACTGATCTCCATAGTGGCTGTACTAGTTTGCAGTCCCACTAAGAGTGTATTAGAATTCCTTACATCCTTGCCAGCATTATTGTTTGTTTTCTTGATAATTGTCATTCTAACTGGAGTTAGATGGAATCTCAGTGTCGTTTTGATTTTCATTTCCCTGATTGCTAAAGATGTTGAACATTTGTGTGTGTGTGTGTGTGATACTGGGGATTGAACCCAGGGGCATTCTACCTCTAAGCTACACCCCCAGCCATATTTTATTCTTTTAGTTTTGAAACAGGGTCTCACCAAGTTGCAGAGAGCCTCATTAAGTTGCTGAAAGTGACTGTGAACCTGCAATCCTACTGTCTCAGCCTCCCAAGTACTGGGATTACAAGCATATGCCACCATGCCAGACTAATGTTGAACATTTTTCATATATTTATTGGCATTTGTATTTCTTCTTTTGATAAATGTCTGTTCATTTCAGTTGCTCTTTTTTTTCAGTACTGGGGATTGAACCCAGGGGTATTCTACCTCTAAACTATACCCCTAGCCCTATTTTTTATTATTTATTTTGAAACAGGGTCTCACTAAGTTGCAGAGGGTCTCACTAAGTAGTTGAAGCTGGCTGCAAACCTGCAATCGTCCTGTCTCAGTCTCCCAAGTACTGGAATTACAAGCATGCACCACCATGCCCAGTCCAGTTGCCCATTTTAAAAATTTTTTTTAGTGTTAAGTTTTTTAAGCTCTTTGTATATTCTAGATATTGGTCCTTTATCAAAGGGTAGGTGGTGAAGATTTTTTCCCATTCTGTAGGCTATCTCTATAAACTTTTGATAGTCTCTTTGGCTGCTCAGAAGCTCCTTATTTTAATACCATTCCATTTCTTAATTCTTGTTTTAATTTCCTGAGCTTTGGGGGCCCTGTTGAGGAAGTTCCTACTAGCAAAAGTTTTCCTATTGAGGAAGTTTCTAGCAGTACCATAGGACCAGTATGTTAGAGTATTGGTCCTAGGCCCTCTTCTAACAGTTTCAGTTTCAGATCTAACTTCTAGGTCTTTGACTCTTGTGTAGGGTAAAAGGTTGGGGTTTAATTCCTTTCTTCTACATATGGATAACCAGTTTCCCCAACACTATTTGTTGAAAACACTGTCTTTTCTCCAGCATATGCTTTTGGCACCTTTATCAAAAATCAACTGGTTATAAATATGAGGCTGTGTTTCTGAGTCTTTGATTCTGTTCCATTGATCTATGTGACTTTTTTGTGCCGATACCATGCTGTTTTTATTACTATTGCTTTGTAGTATAGTTTGAAATTAGGTATTGTGATGCTTCATGCATGGTTCTTATTGCTGAGTATTGTTTGAATATTCTGGGTCTTTTGTTTATCCATATGAATTTTATAGCTAGATCTGTGAAAAATGACCGTGGTAGTTTAATAGGGATTGCATTGAATATATAGATTGCTTTTGGTAGGATGGCCATTTTGATTATATTTATTCTGACTATCCAAGAGCACAGGTGGTCTTTCCATCTTTTTCAATTTCTTTCTCTAATGCTTCATAGTTTTCATTGTAGAAGTCCTTTACCAACTTGGTTAAATTTATTCCTAAGTATTTTATCCTTTTTGAGGTTATTGTGAATGGAATTGTTTTCTGGATTTCTTTTCCAGTGGATTCATGATTGGTGTAAAAAAATGGTAATGATTTTCACAACTTGATTTTGCATCCACCTACTTTGCTGAATCTATTTATCACTTCTAGAAGTCTTCTGTTTTTTTATCTTCTAAGTAAAAGATCATATCATCAGCAAGCAAAGATAATTTCAATTTTTCTTTCCCTATTTGTATTCCTTTGATTCCCTTTTCCTGTCTTATTGCTGAAACTAGAGTTTCAATTACTGTGTTGAATAGGAGTGGTGTCAGTGGGCATCGTTGTCTAGTTCTTGATCTTAAGGGAAATTCTGTCAGTTTGCCCCCATTCATAATGATGCTGACTTTGTGGGTTTGTTGTATATACCTTTTATGATACTGAGGAAGGTTCCTCCTATCCCTAAATTTCTTCAACATTTTTATCATGAAAGAGTGTTGAATTTTGTCAAATGGGTTTTCTGCATCTACTGAGAAAATCATGTGATTTTTGTCCTTAGCTCTATTAATTCGGTGGATTACATTTATTGATTTGGTATGTTGAACCAGCTTTGTATTCCTGTAATGATGCCTAATTGGTTGTGGTGTACTATTTTCTTGATGTAGTTTTGGATTGCTAATATTTTATTAAGAATTATTACATCTATGATCATTAATGATGTTGGTCTGTTATTTCCTTTTCTCATGGTATATTTATTTGGTTTAGGAATCGAGGTGATGCTATCTTCATATAATGAGTTGATAATATTCCTTCTTTTTTATTTCCTGGAATAATTTGAGGAGCACTGGACTTAGTTCTTCAATAAAGGTCTTGTAAAATTCAACTGGAAATCCATCTGGGCCTGGACTGTTCTTTGATGGGATACTTTTTATTGCTGTTTCAATTTCTTTGCTTCCTATTGGTCTGTTTAGGTTTTCTCTGTCCTCTTGGTTCAGTTTAAGTAAGTTGCAGGTGTTTAGGAATTTTTCTATATTTTTCTATTTCTTCTGAGTTTTCTAGTTTATTGAGTATAAGTTTTCTAAATAGCTTCTAATAATGCTCTGGATTTCCACATTATCTGTGGTGGCATCTCTATTTTCATCTCTTATCCTAGAAATTTGATATCTCTCTCTCTCTCTCTCTCTCTCTCTCTCTCTCATGGCTAAGGGTTTATCAATCTTATTTATCTTTTTTTAAAAAAAGCCTTTGTTTTATTGATCTTCTGGAATGTTGTTGTTGTTGTTGTTTTATATTTCATTAATTTCTGCTCTAATTTTGATTACTTCCTGCCTTCTGCTGGCTTTGGGTTAGTTTGTTCCAGTTTTTCAAGGGCATTGAGGTGCATCATTATATTGTTTATTTGGAGTTGTTCTGTTTTTCTTATTTGGGCACTCAATGCTATAAATTTTCCCCTTAACATTGCCTTCAGGGAGACCCATAGATTTTTGTATGTTGTGTGTCTATTGTCATTCAATTCTAGAATTTCTTAAATTTCCCCCTTTATTTCTTCTGTGATCCAGTTTTCATTTAGTAGCGTAGCATTCAATCACCATGTATTTACATAATTCCTCTGTATCTTCTTGTTGTTGATCCCTACTTTCAGTCCATTATGATCTGAAAGGATACAAGAAATTATGTTAATTTTTTTGAATTTTCTGGTGCTTTTTTGTGGCCTAGAATATGTTCTATTTTGGAGAAGCTTCCATGAGTAGCTGAGAAGAATGTGTATTCAACTGTTGTTAAAAGGAATACTCTGTAAATGTCAGATCCAATTGGTTTATAGCATTCTTTAGGTCTGAAGTGTCTTTACAAATATTTTGTCTGGACAATCAATCTAATGGTATGAGAGGTGTATTGAAGTCTCCAGGATTATTGTATTGGGGTCAATCTGGGTCTTCAGGTCAAGAAGAGTTTGTTTTACATAGGTACATGTGCCAATATTAGGGGTATAAGTATTTAATATGATTATGTCTTCATTTTGAATGGTTCCTTTTATCAGTAAGAAGTGACCCTTTTTGTTTCTTTTGGCAAGTTTTGGCTTAAAGCCTGCTGTATACGATATGAGGGTACCTACCCCTGCTTGCTTTCAATCTCCATTTGCATAGAATATCTTTTTCCATCCTTTCACCTTCATCTTGTGAATCTCTCTGCCTATAAGGTGTGGTTCTTGCAGGAAGCATATAATTGAATTATGAGTGTTAATCCAATTTGCCAGTCTATGTCTTTTAATTGGGAAGTTGAGGCCATTGACATTCAGTGTTGTTATGGAGAGATGATTTTTGTTTCCTGTAATTTTGAGTTGTGTTTTCTATTTGAGACAACATTAGTTCTCCTTTTCTTAGTTGTTTATCTGGTAGTATTCATCCCTTCTCTTGTCCCGATGTTTATTTTTCATTTCTACTTTGTGGTTCACTTCTTTGAGTATTTTCCCAAGTGGTGATTTGGTCATCATGAATTCTTTTAGCTTCTGCTTATCTTAGAATGTTTTTATTCGCCCATAAATTTTGAAGGATAGCTTTACTGGATATAGCTATCTTGGTAGGAAGTTGTTATCTGTAAGTGCTTGTAATGCATCACTCCATGCTCTCCTTATTTCAGCATTTGGGTTGAGAAATCTGGAGTGATTCTTATTGAATGTTGTTGGCTTTTTCTCTCAATGCTTTTAATATTTGCTCCTTACCCTCTATATTACACATTTTAATTATAATGTTAAATAGAGATGATCTTGTTTGATTGGGGTTCTGAATGTCTCCCATCAATGGATGTCAATATATTTTTTCAAGTTTGGGAAGTTTTCTGATACTATGTCTTTGAAGAGATTTTTTTTTTGCGGTACCGGGGATTGAACCCAGGAGCATTCTACCTCCGAGCTACACACCAGCCCTATTTTTATTCTTTATTTTAAAACAGGGTCTTTCTGAGTTGCAGAGGACCTCACTAAGTAGCTGAGGCTAGCCACGAACCCGGATCCTCCAGTCTCAGCCTCCCAAGTACTGGGATTACAAGCATGTGCCACCACACTTGACTTGAAGCTTGAAGAGATTTTTTTTTTTTTTTTGCGGTACCAGGGATTGAACCCAGGGGCGTTCTACCTCCAAGATACACTCCCCAGCCATATTTTTTATACTTTATTTTTAAACCGGGTCTCACGAAGTTGCGGAGGGCCTCACTAAGTAGCTGAGGCTGGCCGCGAACCGAGATCCTCTGGTCTCCACCTCCCAAGTACTGGGATTACAAGCGTGCGCCACCACGCCGGCTTGAAGAGATTGTTAATTCCCATTGTCTTTGCTTCCATACCATCTTCAATGCCAATTATCCTTATGTTTGGACATTTGCTGTTATTCCATTATTCTTGAATGTTCTGGTCCTGATGACATAATGTGTTTTTTTACTATGTTCATGACTGATTGTTCAGTTTTGATTGTACTGTCTTCTAGGGCTGAGAACCAATTTTTCCATGTAGTCTAATCTCTTGGTGATAGCTTCAATTTGGTTGTTTATTGATTCCTTCAGCTCATTCAGGATTTCTGTTATTTCCTTATTGACTTGGTCCTTCATAACCTAAATATTTCTCTCATTTCATTCTTAAGATCTTTGATCATATAGCAAATCAAAATTCCGAATTCTCCATCTGGCATCTTCTGAATCTTTGTATTGGTGACTGCATTTGTTATGGAATTATGAGGAATTGTTGTAGTCTTGGTGGACTTTTTTCCCATGATTTCGGAATTCTTAGTTTTGCAGTTATGTTTTTGAAGTCCCTCAGAGCTTTTGGGACTGGGTCCCAAAGGAGGAGGCCATCTTCCCATAATGCACATTGGGTCTCTGCAGCAAACTGGAGATTGCACACTCCAGGTCTATTTTTCTGGGTAGGACCAGTTTTCAGTGGTGACCCCCAGGGCCATCACTAGCTATACAGTGCCTTTGTGCCAAGAAAAAAATTTAAATACAAAGGCACTCTCCCACCCTTGGGTACACAGTGGTGGTAAGCATGGGCTGGATTTTAGTTTCTATTCATCTCATAGGCTGTGAACACACACAAGGCACGTTATCCATTCAATCCTGTATTGCATGACAAAAAATGACAGTAGCACATTTATCAGACTCCAGTTCTAGTCTCCTTGAATGTCAAAGCCAGCCTGAGTCCCCTTTCTGGACTGCATAAACTTTTTGGGATGTATAAGCTTCCAGGATTCTGGTACACTCTGAGAAAAGAGGAAGATTATGGAAGATAAACACTGAGGCTTTATAAAATTATGGAAGGTAGATTCTTGAGCAATTAACTGAACATAAAAGACACCCAGTCATAGGTATCCCCAAATTGTGGAGCAGTTCACAAGCTATATTACATCTCCTGCTTCAAATCCAAATAGTATGCTCACTGCATACTATTCTGGTTCACCCTTCTTCTGTGTAGGTAGAGCTAAAAGTTCTCCTATTCAGGAGTGAACTGATTTGTTTATGTATCTTCCTGTATGTTAGCAACATTACTTATGGTTTATAAACTAGAATCTATTGTGAATCTGGATAGTGCGACACCATGCCTGGTACTTACAAATCAGTGAGTGAACAACACTATATCAAAGCAGCAGCCCTCAATATTGAATAATATCAATAACAACAACATCAAGCAAGTGCTTACTATGTGCCATGCACAGTGAAGTGCTATGCATTTACTCCTCCCAATACGGGAAATATTTTTATTGTCCCTATTTTCCAGATGAGGAAACTGAAGCTTAGAGAAGTTAAGCGTTTATTCACACAACTGGTAAATGAAGACATTTTTGTTGCTGTTGGTTTTGTGTGCAGGGGGTTCACTGGGGATTGAACCCAACCCAAGGACATTCTACCTCTGAGCTACACACCAGCCCTAATTTTTTTTTTAAACAGGGTCTCTCTATGTTGCTGAGGCTGACTTTGAACTTATGATCCTCCGGTCCCAGCCTCCCAAGCACTGGGATTAAAGGCAAGCACCACCATTCCCATCTAAAGACAGCATGGTTTTCACAAAAGAAATCTGGGCCCAGCCCATGCTTTGTTTGAATCACATTGATATGATTATCAGATTCCATCCTTGGTACCTGTACATTTGTACTCTCACAGGCCACAACTGCAAAATACCTTCCTTTCCCCTGTGGATACCTTAAGTCTAAGATTTAATAACCCCTCAGAGTACAAGAAAAACATGAAAATTATGGCTTTTCACTTGTTGTTTTCCCAGGTTAATCAGGCAGATTCAGCAAAAAACAGATGACATTCTCAAATAGAGAAACTGAAAAGAATTTTATAAAAATAATAGTTACAGGTATGTGGGCAGAGGGAATCAATGATGGATGGAGAAGACCTAGGCACTAGCAATAGCAGAAAGTGTTACCACCCCTAAGCATGAGGAGACCAGGAAGAAATGGGGCTGAGAGTGCAGCTCAGAGGTAGAACACCCCTGGGTTCCATCCCCAGTACCACAAAAATAAATAAATAATAGCCAAACAAAAACATGCACTTGATTGATTATTATGTATTTATTCCATGAAATATATTTTCTTTACCTTGGTTATTAGAATCGATTTTTACATGATATTGTTCTATATTTTATAGTAATTATGTAAGTATATAAAATGCAATCGTATTCTACGTGTCAATGTCCTCCAGGTAAAACCTAGAGCTCCCTTGTAGGTGAAAAGTTGGATTAATTACTAGTTTCAGAGAGGGCAAATGCACTCCACAGAAGCCCATGGCACATCTCAGTAAGAAGATGTTAGAAAGGATTTAGTATGTGATTTGGCTTGTGTTAGATACTTCTGGGGAGATTTTGAGGAAGCAGGGCTTTGCTGTGATTGAATGCTGTAAGGAAACAAGGATAACTCTATGATTGGGCATATTAATAAATCTCATCTAGAAGGAAGGGAAACTAAACCTTTGCTAAAGTGTTGCTGGTAAAGATGCTGCCGTCTCTCACGATAGTAAAGGAAAGTGAACATTTTCTCATTCTTGGGGTTTGGACAATGTTCATATTTTGTCTATACTCAGATATTATAGAGTAGTCTTATTTATGTCTTGATCCATCATGATCACAAAGGGACCTTGCCCAATATTAATGTTCTGCTAAATTGTGTACATTCAACAGGGGAAGAGCAAAGCCTGGCTGTGGAGTGCAAGGCCTGCTCCTGGTGACACTAAAGCCCTACTCATAAGATCAAGCCAGCTCACAGATAGCAGCAGCTGCTTTCCTCTTTCTCCTAAGTTTATAAAATTTATATTTTCACTAAAATGTAAGTTGAAGTCATTTTAAGTTATAAATAAAAACTCATTCTTCCTATATGTTGAGAAAAGTTTTCTCTTCCACATCTTAAAAATTATTTAATAAAGTTAAATAGCAAAATATGTTATAATTAATGTATATCAAAATATTAAAACAGCCAGGCATGGTGGTGCATGCTTGTAATCCCAGTACTTGGGAGGCTGGGACCAGAGGATCCGGGTTCATGGCCAGCCTCAGCTACTTAGTGAGACCTAAGCAATTTGGTGAGACCCTGTTTCAAAATAAAGAATAAAAAATAGGGCTGGGGGTGTAGCTTGAAGGTAAAATGCCACTGGGTTCAATCCCCAGTACTGCAAAAAAATTAAATCAAAATTATTTAAATAAAGCTGAATCTTTATTGACTTTTGAAGAATTTAATATCAGTAAATATTCCTAGTGAAATTATCCAACATTCCAGTGTCCCAAAACTTAAGCTATTCTGATTTTCCCTGAAATTCTACCTGTAACTATGAACATAAACTTTTCTTCCTTGCCAGTATGATGGCATTAATATTAAAACAATTGGCCACACATGGTGACACACACTATAATCCCACTACTTGAAAGGCTGAGACAGGAGGATCACAAGTTCAAGGCCAGCCTCAGCAACTTAGTAAGACTTTATTTCAAAATAGAAAATAGAAAATAGGGCTAAGGGTGTAACTCAAAGGTAGAATGCTCCTGGGTTCAATCATAAATAAATAAGTGAATAAATAAATAAATAAATGGCAGGCAAGGTGGTGCATGCCTTAGGAGACTGAGACAGGAGGATCATAGGTTTAAGGCCATCCTCAGCTAATTAGTGGACCATGTTTCAAATTTAAAAATAAAATAGGGGTTGGAATGTAGCTCAGAGGTAGAAAGCACCTAGGTTCAATCCCCATACAAAATAAATAAATAACAATCAATTCGGATAGAAAAGCTTTTGCAGCTCTACTTTCCCTCACAGAAATATAGTTTTTCAATAGACAATCACAACAAAGTTTAATATACTGACCTTATGCTGTTACTGAGGGAAAACTTTCTAGCTTCACTTGCTCTTAGTTGACTTAAAAATCACTAATTTTGTATGTCACACAGCTGGGCAATGCATCATCTGTCCCCCACTAGCTCTGCTACAGATAACAACTCTGGCATGTGGGCTGTGATGATAATGGTTGCCTAGGTTACTCTTCAGGGACCTGACGGCCACTTGTGCTGAAAACACTGACTCTTCACTTGGGCTTGCAGGTGTCCAGTGGGTGACTGAGATGAGATGATAACGCTTGGTTTGGCATCTCTGTCTTCATATTGTGTCTGTCTCCTTGGTTGCCTCGACCTTTGGGTCAGATTCTACTCAGCTCTGTATGTAGACATGTTGATCATTTGAGAAATGTTTTGTCCAAAACTGTAACATAGAGTTAACTTAATCTACACTTGCCTAGTCTTTCTCTCCCCCTTTCAAGGGTAAAGACACCTACCTGCTGCCATGACCAGAAATATCAGACCATGAAAGCAGCAAAAAGAGGTGGCACCCATGTTCCTGGACAATCTCCGCCTAGTCTCAGAAAAGGCAAAAATACTCCTCCCCTTTATTAGCCTATCCCTCTCCCTCATTACTCCTATCCTATGTCTGTAACCACTCAACTGCCTGGAACTGAGAATCTGATTCATTAGCAGAGATCCCTCTTTGCCATTCTCTGATCACTGAATAAAGCCTTTCTTTCTATCCAACACTCATCTCTTGGACATTGGTTTTTCTGTGGGATGAGCCTCCAAACCTGTGTTTGGGAACAATATTAGTACTGTCACTACAATAAGGCAGCTTGCTACCACTTTCAATCTGAGGTCTCTCAGTTCATGAACTGTTTGGGCTTTTTGTTTTTGTTGTTGATATCGTTTATGTTGTTTTTGTATGCACAATAAAACTTTTAGAAAATTTTGGCTTGATGTATTTTTATTTTTGACAGAGAGAAAGAAAGAGATGTATGTAATAGTTTGTATTTACAATGTTCCCCCAGCCCTCATGCAAACAAGGCAGCAATGTTGGAAGTGGACCTTGGTTGCTAAGGAGGGGATCTCTGGATGTGTGGCATTGGGTCTCTCTTCCCCCTGCTCTCTCACTCTGGCTTCCAGCCTCCATGATGTGAGAGCAGAGGCTTGTTCTCTGTCTCTCTGCTTCTTGCCGCCATGCCCTGAGCTCCACAGACCCAGCTTGATGTGGACTGAACCTCTGAAATCTCTAAAACCTATGAGCAAATAAATCTTCCTTCCTCTAAGTTGTGTGGTCAGTTGTTTTGGATTACAACAGTGATAATTATGATCAAGACAATGTGGAAAGCCACTGTGGAAAGAGGCTTTAAGTACTGTTGAGGTTGTTAATCATTCATTTATGTGAAACCAACCTATAGAGTATACACTCTTAGCCTTCTTTTTTTTTTTTTGGTACTGGGGATTAAACCCAGGGGCATTGTTCCTTCAAGCTACACTCCCACCTGCTGAGAACCTTGCTAAGTTGCTGAGGCTGGCCTTGAACCTGCCATCCTCCCGTCTCAGCTTCCCAAGTACTGGGATTACAGGCATGTAATTACAGGCCACCACGCCCAGCTTAGACTTTTGACCTGTGTTAAATTTTCTGGCTTTCAATTTTGTTATCTTCAATAGTGGTTATAAAACTTATCCGATAAAATTTTATCGCCAATTGGTTGTTGCTATATAAGCAGATTTAGTCTGAGCCCAAGGTCCTTTCCAACTTCACAGTCCCCATCCCTGTGTTCCTGAGAGAAACATCTCTGGTGAGCAATTCCCCAGATCATGGGAGCCCCAGCCCCACAGCAAAGATGGACGTAAGTCTCTCCTGGGGTCCCTGTCAGTAGAGCGGGTTCGTCCCAAAGTTGTGGGAAAAGGAAGGTTAAAGAAAGAACCAAGTCATCATCCCATGGCAGGTGCTAGTGCACAGAGGAGGTGTGGACAGTGAGCACTTGGTTCCTAGATGGAGGATTAGAGTGAACAAAGGATAGAAGGAGGGGAAGGGGTAGAACCACAGAGGTTAGGATAAAATAATTATGATAACTGAAAGGTTTGGGATGCTGTTTGCCAGCATGCTGAGGTGGGGATGGTCTTCCTGGGTGTTTCCATTGCATTTACTTAATCAGTGATCCCTAGATCAATGGTCTTCTAACTAGAACATATACACCTGTGGGTGTGAAAGACTTTTCAAGGTAATTCGAGGGTAATTTTGACAAGATAAATGTCCATATCCTCAAATTCCATATGTACTCTTTCTTCAAATTGACCAAGAGGTTCATGTCCCATTAGGCTCTCACAAATGTCATTCTTTTATTTAAAGAAATCAACCTATAGCCCTGCCTTCCCCTTTTCCTCCTCTTCCATTCTTTTTTCATTCCCTTTCTTTCCTTCCTAAACAATCCAGACCTAAAGCACTTAGGTTAGGCAGAGCAAAGTAGACCTGTGTGCTGGCAGCACAGCGGTGCGGGGTGGCCCACAGTTAGGTGTCAGAGTCCACACGCAGCATGAAGGGTGATTCATGAAGGCAGCCTGATGTGAGGGGGAGGAAGTCCATGGGGGGAGGGGCTTGCTATGGAGTGGCAGAGCTGGAGCAGAGTGAGGAGTGGGGTAAGGAGGGCATCCACACAGACAGGAGGCCCAGCATAGAGCACAGGAGAGCAGGGAGGAGGAGCTCATTCTTGTAGAAAGAATAGCCAGAGGAATGGGAAATTGACTTCATATGGGGGAAGTGATCAAAAATTGAATATACTAATGATAACAAGAGCCAAGATTCTCATTTTCAGAGAAGAGAATTCCAAACACTAAAGGGAGAGGGAGCGACCAGCCCTGTGGTCTTGGATTAAAATCAGAGGCTTTGGTGTGAACGCATGGTTTTAAATACATGTAGATAGACGTAGAAGGAAATACATAAGTGTGTTCCCTGGTTCTGTCCACTGAGAGGCCTGGGAACAATAGTCCAATAGTAACGAGTCCACCTGGTGCTTAGACTATGCCCCATTGCATAGCTGGCCGATTCCAGTACTAGAAAGGTAAAGTACATGAGCCTGAGACACATTTTTGTGCCAGAAAGGAAGGAAATGTTCAAAGAAAAATAGAGACATGTCAAAAGGAATCATATTATACAATACACTCTATACTGCCTCAACTGTTCAAAGGAGTTTTTCCTTCAAGCTAATGACACATTTCAATGTATCAGTTTCTAAAATGGTCAAAAAGAATTTCTTACATTTAAAGGTATCTTGTTAAAAAGATTAGTTTGGCATTTAATGTTTCTTACCAGTCTATCCCTTTGCTTTTATGGACTCCACTCAAGGGCAATATATTTTTTCAATAATCAGATAAAAGATATAATCATTAGACGTATTCATTATTCCCACTACCTCATTTTATGGCAAAGAAAAATTCAGAGACAAAGTTCAATGCTGAGAGAAGTTGCTTGCAAAGAGTCCAGCTTCTAAAAGAACTCATGTGTTTAATAAAAACAACAGTGACATTTAAAGAAAAAAAGCACAAAATTAGAATCGTTTATCCATTATTCTCATTAATAGAGAAGATAAAGAAAATAGAGAAGTAGCTCTTCATAATAATAATAATAATAATAATAATAATATATTCAAAGGAGGCTGACAGTTTTAAATGTCAGCATTGCAAAAAAAAAAATAAGCTAGCCATACAGTTGTTTTCTAGGAGAGACTTAGTAACTTACAACTGGACCCAAACTTCATCTATTGTAGGGTCTGTGGTTAAGCAGAACTATTAATCAATGCAATGACTTTTCCCAAGCTGCAAAGTTTTTTGTGTTTTTTTTTTTACTATGGTCTATGACGTAGTTGGTTGATCTTACTAGTGAACAATATTAGGATAAGGACAAGATGTCAATTTTCCTTTCTCATTTCCCTGAATTCAGCATATGATTTGTAAAGTATCAAAAGGGAAGTTGTACACACATATGCATTTCCAAGTAGACCCATTTTAGGAAAGAGTACATATGTAATTATAGGTCTAAAAATCAGTTCCCTTAAAATTACTCATAATTATGAAATTAACTCCATGTTTTTTCTAAGAATTTTCTAGTTTATCTTACATTGATTAGTTATTCATTTGAATTAACTTCTGTGTATGAGATGAGGTAAGGTTTCATTTCATTCTTTTGCCTGTGAATATCAAGTTATCCCTATCCCACCATCTATTTTTCTTTTACTATTGAACTGTCTTGGCGCCCTTGCCAAACATCAACTGACCATAAATGTGAGGGCTTATTTCTGTACTCGCTCAGTTCTGTTCCATTGATCTGTATGTCTATCCTTAGATATGACACCAAAAGCACAAATCTTAAAAAATATAGAGAGATTGTACTTCATCAAAATTTAAAACATTTTGCTTCGAAGTATAATATCAATAAAGTGAAAAGACAACCCATAGAATGGGAGAAAATATTTGCAGTGAAAAGACAGACTGTGAAATGGGAGGAAGTATGTGCAAATCAAATATTTAATAAGATACCTCTATCCAGGGTATATAAAGAACTCTTATAATTCAACAAGAAAAAGTAAAAAAAAAACATTTTGAAATGGGCAAGTGATTTAAACATGCATTTCTCCATAGAACATAAATAGCCAATAAGCCAGAAAACATATTCAACATCATTAGCGCAAATCAAAGCAATGAGATGATACCTCATATTCTCTAGGATGGTGTCTTGGTTCACTTTTTCTTTCTTTCCTTTTTTTCTCTTTCATTCTGTTTCTGTCTGTGTGTGGAGGGGGTGTTATTGGGGGTTGAAGCCAGGGGCATTCAACTCTGAGCTACACCCCAGCCTGTTTTATTTTTTTATTTTGAAACAGGGCCTTGCTAAATTGCTGAGGCTGGACTTGAACCTGCGATCCTCCTGTCTCAGCACATTACAAGCATGCGTCACCATACCTGGCTTCCATTTTCTTTTTTAAAGTTTATTTTTAACTTATACATAAATCACTAAAATTTAAATTATTTAAATAAATATTATGTAATGTTTCAACACATGTATGCGTTGTGTAATGTTTAAGTTAGGTTAAACATACCTTTCTCCTCATACCTTATGGTGAAACTCTTCAAAACCTTTTCTTCTAGCTGTTTGAAGTGTACGTGTAAACTGGGCATGGTGGCACATGCCTGTAACCCCAGTACTTGGGAGGCTGAGACAGGAGGATCACAAGTTCAAGGCCAGCCTCAGCAATTCAATGCGACCCTGTTTCAAAAGTTAAAAAAATTAAAAGGATTGAGGGTATAGCTTAATGGTAGAGTACCCCTGGATTCAGTCCCCAGTACCACACACACAGAACAAAGTGTACAGTACATTACTATTATCTATAGTCACTCTATTGTGTAATAGCAAGCTAGAATTTTTTTTTTTTTTTTGCGGTACTGGGGATTGAACCCAGGGGCATTCTACCTCCAAGCTATA
>PVJS01027074.1:0-26514 GCA_004027185.1 Glis glis | reverse complement strand
ACTAGGTTTATGATGGGACACCTTGTCAATAAAACAACTTTGTTTCTCTAGGCTTTGAACAACTTATTTGAATTAGATATGAGTTTCTTGATCCTTCTATTTTAAAGGCTAATTCTTATTGAAATGTTCAAGACAGCTTTTAGGTTAAATATTAGGATGCTAAGAAAAACATTTAGAAAGCCTCAGTTGTTAATTCCTCTGTGACACACACACACACACACACACATATATATATATTTCATTTTGTATTAATGTATCATAGGAAGAAAAGTAATTACTCTCTTATGTTAAGTAAATGGCACATGTTGAAACACCTTATATTATTAACATTTTCTGAATTTAAATTTTCCCAACCAATAAGTTAGACCTGTCTTAAATGGGTTCCAAATCAAAATAAAGCTTTAACTAAATATAAATGAATACATTTGGTATTGTTTTGGTTTAAAGATTATATTTTCTATTACTGTAAATCTCCTACATCCTTATATTTTTTTCTCTAAATATGTTGCCAGAGGAATGGTTCTGCTCTGGCAAGGAATAGGGCAATTTGAAAAACAGCCACTGTTTTAGGTTATATACTTTCTTCAATTCTAAAAATTATAGCTCTCAAACATTTACTTATTATTTTCTGAGTTTTATATTTAAAAACTTTTTAAAGATGTTAACTGTTTCTGGCCTTTGAGGGTACCATTCATTATAGGTGAAAAGCAAGTCAGATCTCCTATAAAGTTGCAAAAAATAAAAATCCATCCCAGTGATTTGTGTAATTTGCATTGTTTGGATGAATAGTATCCTTGATATGATTCAACAATATATAACTCTTTTTCCAGATATGTAAGTGTCTATTCTATAGTCAAAGCAATAAAAAGAATGACTAAGCCCCTGGACCTAATAGTATAGCATGAAGATAATCAACACGATGAGGTATGAGATGCTGTTTCAAAATGAATTACTAGAAATGTGCTGGAATTTCAAGGCTGCCATTGTCATTATCAATGAGGTATCTGTTTACAGTAAGCCTAAAGGTATCTGAGGAAATGCGAGTGGATAAGCAGGAGAACAAGTAATAGGAAAGAAGATTGCTGGGCATAAGGAGAAAAAAAATCTTTTCTATTAAGAAGTCTTTGTGTGTTACTGATAATGACCATATTTGTTTCCCACAGCATGATCCACATATAAAAGTAAGTTAAAGGATAATGAATTGTAAACAAAATAAGGAATTTGTTTCTACTCATACTGCCGGTAGCCTTTCTTGAGTAGAGAGTGGCATTTATGCTTAAGATTCAAACAAACTGCAACACAAATAAATTGTGAGAAAATGCATTTACTCAGGAAATAATGTTTTGAAGAACTGAATTTCTCAAATTACTGTCACCAAATGCTGCAGCAGTCAGAGTTGAGAAAAGGAAACAGAAACCACTCTTTGAATTCAAGCAGGGAGGCATTTACAAATTTAGGGCTTCCGACATCATTGTAGGAGCTGGAGGAGTTTAATCAGGCAAGTTTCTCCTGGACTACTACTTTCAAGGTCATAACTGTGATGTGGAGGTCAGCAAGCTGCTACCATTGCTGGCTTTGCTCTTGATGAGACAGGACATCACACCCACAGAGCTGCTTGCTTGGCACTGGTGCGTGTGGTGTAGCCAATGCCAACTATCTCTCCTGTCTAATATCAGTTAGCTACACTCACCAAGAGCAAGATGGCCACTGCCTTGCTTCTGGCTCAAAAGGCTGTGTTGAGATGCTAGCTAGAAGTATTTATGAGCAGGGTAAAAGGAAAGCAGAATAGAAAAGTGAGATCTAAATCAAGCTCTAGACTTCAATCTCTTAGTATTCTAAACTTCAAAATACTCTGAACCTTCAAAACTTACTTTGTAAATTTGATCTATGAACTAATTTGGCATTAAAACCTGGCCTAAACTTATTGTAAGGCTATATTTTACCTTTGTTTATCTTGCAAAATTTGAATATTCATAGAAATCTCGGGCTAAATACCAATTTATTTGACTCTCTGAGAGTGGTATGAACTGTACTGTAGAAATGACAAGGATTAGAATGTCAAATACCATATTATCGTTAGAGTCACACAAACTGGACATCTTACCCAATATCATCTTACTCAAAGTCAATCTAATTAGATGACTTCTATATTATGCAAGGCAAAGGAGAATCAGAGAGTGGTCCAGGATGCCCAAGCATAGCTACCTATTTCCTTCCTCACAACATTAGGATATATTTTGGACTTAGATTGCTATATCCTCTAAACACATGTGCAGTCATACATTTAAATTATAAAATATGCTTATTTTAAAATAAATTAAATTGCTTGTGTGATATTTTCTAGGGAGCTTTATCCAATAAATACATATATGTCAGGTTTGTAAACCAGAATCAATCTCAGACAACTGAGTGTATACTACTGAAGGCATTGCATAGATAAGGACCCTAACACTAACAAATGCCATGAGTTTGTTGATGAAAAGTTTGATAATGAGTATGCTCAGAAGAAGGATTCATATTTTTATGTCCTGGAGATTTCATCAAATCTTCATCCCCTATCAAGAGAGGAAACAAACTGTAGATCAGTCCCATCCATTCTCTTTTCAAAGTTTACATGCACCATATTAACTTTCTAAAACCTAAAACATGTTCCAAATTCTAAACACATCAGGCTGCAAAGGTATAGGATAAGCAGTGGTATATCTACCTCAACCACAGTACATTGCTTTGCTTTTTAATGACCATATTCATTCTCCTATACATATTCATCTTTCAAATAACAACTTTCCTCCCTCTAAGATAACATGTCTATCCTTTGTAAAGAGAAAGGATCCCCTTATAATCTCAAAAGGGGAGGCTTAACATTGCAGAACTCATTGTATGCATCTCTGTGTCTATTGTCTAGAAAATTAAGTGTTGCTACAGGATTTTAAACTTGGGACTGCTTCTTAGTAAGAACTATTGTCACCACACTTGTTTTGTCTATGGGTTAGGTGAAGTTAGTGGTTCCCAGTCTGAAACCTGGTTTATGAGAAAGCACTGATTGTCCATCAGGTACTTCAGCACATTAAAAAGTCTAGTGTGGTTTGTTTATTATTTATTTATTTATTTAGTGGTACCGGGGATTGAACCCAGGAACATTCTACCTCTGAGCTATACAACCAGCACTATCTTATTTTTTATTTTGAAACATGGTCTCACTAGGTTGTGGATGGCCTCACTAAGTAGCTGAGGCTGGTCTTGAACCTGCAGTCCTCCTGTCTCAGTCTCCCAAGTACTGGGATTATAGGCATTCACTACCATGCCCAGCTGGTATTTTTAAAAATAATAGTAAATAGATTGATAACCTAATATGTTTGTTAAAAAATTGAACTTGACCATATGCCTGTCTTACCAAACAGGGAGTACTAGAAAATTTTATTTTTATTAAACTCCATGGGTGATACTCATATACAATGTCAGAACTAAATTTCTATGGCAGCATAAAAAAAGACACATATTTGAAAGCAGCTTGGCAAGGCAAATTTTACTTTTTGCAAAAAGGGATCCCGCCACCAGTGAATCGGCGTGCAGGAACAACATGGAGGAAACTTGCTGGGCGTTTTATTTTCAGCAGGGGGGGGGCTTCTGTGCTGTGCTCCTATTGGTGGGAACACAGCTCACAATCTTTACACCATTGGCTCAAGGGGATGCCGGGGGAGGGGTTGGCACTCACAATTTCCAGGAAATGCTATCTTTACAAAAATACAAGCACACATAAGGTTACACTATGGCATTTTTACAAAATGGAGCCCAAGTCAAGCTATTCCTTTGATAGAAAAGATCTAATTATATTCTCACAATCCCCACTTTTTTATACATTACTACTCTTTTCTTCAAATTTCATTAACATATGATAACTTTTGTGCTCAAGGGTGTCATCAACTTTAGCCTCCTCAGCTAAATATATATCTAGAGCTAAATGATTTTCCTAGATCATCTTACTGGTGGCATCTAGTTGTTTAGTTGTTCACTTGATGGCATTTTTAGTATAGTTGACAAATCTCTATTGATGATAATATAAATAGTTAATCCATTTTACATTTTAAAAACAAACAACATAGCATATTGATTACTATTACCCTGTCCATCAGTACCAACAATTTGTCCACTATACAGGTTATCCATGACTGTATCTTTTGTTTTTACACATTTGGCACAGCCATTTATAAATCAAGCATCTTGTTCCTTCTTTAGGTGTCTGGTGGTCCTGGACCTGCAAAACCTCAAGAGGGACAAGTTTAGTTCTATAACATTTTATAAAGACTCAGAGGTTTTGGACATTAGTGCTATATTATTTCTTCTGTGAGCTTAAAAGCAGAAGCAGCATTATAAATTATAATGTAGAATATAAGGAGGAGCCAAAATTCAGAAGATAGCTAGTTAAATTAAGCGGGTGGTCTGGTAAATGGCTCCATGAGTATAACTCTTCTTTTACCCTAGAATAGCACACTTATTTTTGGTTATACTTTCCAACTGGGTATTCAAGACCAAGTAGTTAGTCCAATGTTGGGAAAACATAGATTATAAAATTTTTGCTGTTAAGGTCAGTCAAGGCTCCGCAGGATTACTCCTAGGAAATCTGTGAGGCTTTTCCTCTACCAGTTGTGCCATCTGCCAGAATGGGTCACGGTATTGCTGACTATGTGCTTCCCTTGAAGCATAGAGGACATTCCCTGTCCAATGACCCTCCTCTTTGCAGAGTATGTGTGGTGACTCCCAGTCTTTGGGGCCTTCATGATCCCTCTGTTTCAGGAAGTCAGATAACTCACTGGAGTTGCAGGGGCCCTAGTGAGGTCTTCCCTTGGGTCCTATTTGACTTTGGAGGGATAGGGCCAAAATATTGGTTGTTCCTTCTTAGCCCTTTCATTTCCTGATTGTCCTCCAAGTCTCAGTTGTTGAGCATCCAGAAGGTTAGTTTCACCAGTCCTTTTTAATAAATAGGGGTCAATAGTATAGACTGTTCTCCAGGTAATGGCTATTAAAACATTGTCTAGGTTATTTTGTTAAAATTGTTCAGACAACAATTACAAAGCTATACAAGGAAAATATAAAACAAAACTACTAGGGACAAAACAAATCCAGTTTGTCTAATAGTTCTGATACTATTTGATGACACACACAAATCCAAATTTAAATTAGACATAAACAAATCCCCATTTAAATTTGACATAAATAAATCCCCACTTAAATTTGGCTTTACATATTATTAATAATTATCCAATCATTAATCAGAGTGGCATGATTTGGAATTCAAGTGTTCAAACACCTTTAATTATCTTTGCTTAAAGATGGTTATAATGCAATTGAGGAAAACATAAATATAAACCTGAAAATGCTATCACTATTAACTTTTTGTTATTGTTGTTTGGAGGACACCAATTTGGTAAAGCATTTCCTTAAGCTTTGCAATTTAGAGGATACTTAGGAAACACAAATACATTTAACTTACAAAAAAAACCAGTAATAATTAACATCACAGTTAGACCAAAGTTAAAATATATTAACTTATAATTTACTTTGGAAGTGAAATTCAGAATCCATGGCTAAGTTAGATAACTATAATTACAAGTCTGTGTAAGCTAACATCATTGACAAAAATCTAGACCTTTTATAAGTTTAGGGAACAGCACTAATAATCTCCAATTGGGTCATTATCTGATGAGCAATTGTATTTTTTTCTATACAATAATATAATAAGACTTTTTTTTAGTCAAAGCAAACATACATAAGCCAGGTCTTAAATGACAGGGACTTTTGAATGGCACTAAACATAGATGGCAGAAGTTTTATAACTTTATTAACTATTTTGTATGATTAAGGTACAAATACAATGCATATTGCATAAAGAGATCATTTATTGGTTAGCTTGCATGTATATACAACCCATATGCCTTTAACTTTATAATCTTTTATGAAACATTTAGATGAACCTCACATAGCCAGCATATTTAACCTTCAGATGTATGCACATCTAGTCACAGATATATAGGGTGTCAAATATAGCAACCCAAAGTTATAGTGGTTTATTTAGCCTGCTTTAAAATATAGACACTTAAACTCTGTTTCTACTAAGATGCAACATACTAGGTAATCAAAGACAGTAAGCACAAGAGATTATCTTGATAAAACCTTTCCTCTTAAACAAGTTCTTCATAAATGTCACTAAAAGCAGAAAACCTTATTGTTTTAAATATGAAGAACATAGAAGCTGGGCTATGTCCTTGAAGACCACTCTTGGCTAAAAGCCTAGGGACAAGATAGGAGAATAAGGCTTTCCTTGCAGGCCCCTCCCCTTTTAAAGTAAACAAAGGAGGGCTTCTCTAGGCAGCTAAAAACACAAGATAAGGCAGCTAAATCCAGCAAGATGGCACCACCCAGTCTCTGCCACATGGAGGCTAATACAGGAAATTTAGCTCAGGAAACAGAAATAAAACCTGACATGAGCCCCCATCCTGGTATTCCTGCCTGTTATTGATCTAATCAAAACCTGTCTCTCTGGGGCTGTATAATCTATATGAGGATGCCATGCAAGGCTCAGATCCAGAGATTTGCTCTCTGGGCCTTCACTAGTGAATATAGAGACCTGCTTTATCCTACTCCGGCCTCTGCCTTGTTCTCCGAGGAACAAGCCTCCTGCAACAATTGCCCTAAACATAGAATCAATGCATTAAATGTGACTTAAAAAACTTTAATAATTTTTATCTCTTGCAAATCATTTGCAACTCCCTTAAACCCTCCGCATACCAATAAATACCTCCTTTTATTTTTGGGGTTATCTTACATTTAAAACAATCCTTATAGAATTTTTTTTGTGTGTGGTACCGGGGATTGAACGCAGGGGCGTTCTACCTCTGCGCTACACCCCCTGCCCTATTTTTTATATTTTATTTTGAAACCGGGTCTCACGAAGTTGCAGAGGGCCTCACTAAGTAGAGAGAGACAGGGAGAGAGAGAGAGAGAGAGAGGGAGAGAGAGAGAGAGAGTGAGCTGAGGCTGGCCACAAACACAGATCCTCCGGTCTCCGCCTCCCAAAGTACTGGGATTACAAGCGTGCATCACCACGCCCGGCGCTAGAAATTTTTTTCACTTAGACAAAATGCTACTTTTCAGTAAGACTGCTTAATGTCCAAAAGAAAGTACTCTTAAACTCTTCCTTAACATATATATAAAAACACATTTGATAAAACAAATATACCATCTCTTGTGGATGTTAGGAGGTGGACAGGGCAGGTAAACAGGATGGGAGAAAGTCCAACATGGCAAACTATAAACTATAAAAAGTTTAAACTTTGGCGGGAAACCCAGTAGGGAAGAAATCTGAGTGCCTTACTTTAAAATTACCGCCCTTGCTACCATGGTTAACTGTCCAAACTTTGAACCTTTTTTATGCAAAAATATTTAACTTCCCTAATTCCAATCATTTTTTGTTTGTTTGTTCATTTGTTTTTCTTTGTTTTTTGTTTTTCTGTTTTTGTTTTTGCGGTACTGGGGATTGAACGCAGGGGCGTTCTACCTCCGCGCTACACCCCTGGCCCTATTTTTTTATACTTTATTTTGAAACCGGGTCTCACGAAGTTGTGGAGGGCCTCACTAGGTAGAGAGAGAGAGAGAGACAGGGAGAGAGAGAGAGCTGAGGCTGGCCGCGAACCCGGATCCTCCGGTCTCTGCCTCCCAAAGTACTGGGATTATAAGTGTGCGCCATCACGCCTGGCCATTTGTTTTTAATCAAAGCCTTAAACCTTCTTCAGCCATCTTACTTTTTGGTAGCACCTTCTCTTTGCTTTGTTTTCTGACCTTGAAAATTGGTGTACAATTTACCAAATGCAGACATCAATATCCATAAAGCAGTTTGAATATTTTGCTATTTGAGATTGTTTTTTGCCCATTTTATTAACCAGTCCATCACCTTTAAATTTTTCCTAACACAAAGTTTCACACCAATCCTAACAATGGACAAAATTCCAATATTACACTGAAACAAACAATACAATTCCTAATTGGCTAGCCTGTATTTGTTAAAGATTTATAAGTCACATGAACTAAAAGGTATTTGGATCCATTTTTTTTTAATTTATGAGCACTCTTTTATATAAGCCAATTTTGGTACCATGTAGACAATAGACGGACAATACATTTATGGGTATAAACATACATAAAAATAGACAGCAAACACATCTTACAGCTAGGGATTGATACTGAATTACCCATGATCTTATAATTTTGCACACTTATCTCTCCAATATTTAACATTAGGCCTAAGGGACAATCAGAGGAAATTTTGTCCTTAATCTTGTATTTTAGGTATATATATTCCTGGTAGACTCAACCTCTGCCTAGAGGTGTCTTGCATCTACCACCCTGGTATAATTGACAGTGTGTGTTCCCATCCGAGTATCAATCCCTCATTTTCCTAGAAGTTTCTTGAACTCAGATGCTGCCTCCACCTTTGGCCAGGCCCCTCCCAGATAAGCCTTAACCTTTGGGGTCCACATTGGTTAGGCGTTTTCAGACACCCCCATTAATTCCACACAACCCTCACCCCAGGAGATACCGACCACCAAGGAAACACTTGGTCACCTCCCGTGACACTTTTCTTCCCTTGGCCCGCATGCAGAGGTTACCTGGTGGCCATGGAATAAGCAAAGGTGCCTCTCCCGCCTTGCGGTTCCGCTTTCCCCTCCGGTCCATTGTTGGCCAGGGAATGGCTGTATTTCCTGTCTTGGGGCCACCAGCAACTTGGCAGCAGGACTCATCTCCCCAGAAAGAAACCCCCAGGACCCTTGGCGACAATCTATTTCTCCATTTCCTTTTACAGGGCCACCAAATTGTCAGAAATAAATTTTTATGGCTTCATAAAAAAGAACACATATTTGAAAGCAGCTTGGCAAGGTGATTTTTACTTTTTGCAAAATGGGTTCCCACAAGGCCAGGCGTGGGATGCATGCTTGTAATCCCAGTATTGAGAGGCTGAGACAGGAGGATCACAGGTTCGCAGCCAGACTCATCAACTTAGTGAAGCCCTCCACAACTTAATGAGACCCTGTTTTTAAATAAAGAAGAAAAGATAGGGCTGGGCATGTAGCTTGGAGGGAGAATGCCTCTGGGTTCAATCCCCAGTATCGAAAAAAAAAAAAAGGGTGTTCCCACCACCAGTGAGTCAGCTTGCAGGAACATCATGTTGGAAAACTGCTGGACATTTTATTTTCAGTGGGGGACTTCTGTGCTGTGCTCCTATTGGTGGTAACATAGCCTCACAATTTTTACGCCATTAGCTAAAGGGGATGCTGGGGAGGGATTGGCGTTCACAATTTCCAGGAAATGCTATCTTTACAAAAATATAAGCACACATAGGTTACATAATGGCAGTTTTACAAAATAGAGCCCAAGTCAAGCTATTCCTTTTATAGAAAAGATCTGATTAAGCCGGGCGTGGTGGCGCATGCTTGTAATCCCAGTAATCTCCGCCTTTGGGAGGCGGAGAACGGAGGATCCAGGTTCAAGGCCAACCTCAGCTCTCTCTCTCTCTCTCCCTGTCTCTCTCTTTCTCAACTTAATGAGGCCCTCCGCAACTTCATGAGACCCGGTTTCAAAATAAAGTATAAAAAATAGGGCTGGGGGTGTAGCACAGAGGTAGAACGCCCCTGGGTTCAATCCCCAGTACCACAAAAAAAAAAGATCTGATTATATTCTCACAACAACAAAATTTATTTATTTATTTATTTATTTATTTATTTATTTATTTGCAGTACTGGGGATTGAACCCAGGGGCACTTTACCTCTGAGCTACACCCCCAGCCCAATTTTTTATTCTTTATTTGAAACAGGGTCTCACTAAGTTGCAGAGGGCCTCACTAAGTAGCTGAGGCTGGCTGCAAACCTGGATCCTCCAGTCTCAGCCTTCCAAGTACTGGGATTACAAGCGTGTGCCACCATGCCTGGCACAAAATTTAAATACTAATAGTCTAATGGGACCACATATGTATTAAAGATGCACAAATTTACCAAAATGTTAATTGCATTTGTTTCAAATTGGAAGTTTAATAAGTACTGTATGTTAAACCGTTTCATTTCATATTTAACTTAGAATTTATTGAACACAAAAAGCAAAAAGTATAGACAGTGTCTTTAGCTGTTTAGCAAATATGTGCCCCAGTAGATATGGGAGCATAGAAGATGGATGCAAAACTATGTCGACTTGGCAATTCAATATACTTTTAAGTAATGATAGAAAAATAAGAAAACCAAATAAAAATTATCATTTTTTCATAAAGCAATTTTTCAGAATAGAAATATTTAATTAAAAGAAGAATTATCAGTGTTAAAATATTATTGATATTTAGTTAACTATATGATGATTGTCAATTCTGGTCATGATCTAATAGTCAATAATTCCATGATTCTACTTTTGTCCTTATTGAAGCACATATATAATCCTTCTCTTCCCAAAGTAACTGATTTGATCTTAGGCAGAGTGGTTAGTTGCATATTTAGTTCATGGTTGAAGAATGATGGGTAGGGTCACTTAGGTAATTCTGCCCTACCTCGTTTATCCTGAATCAAGCAAGAATCTCCATTTTTATACATACTATACATGAAACTTAGAGATAATTTTTATTTAGTTTTAGCTTTTTCAATTTTTGTCTTTATTATTTTGCATTGCTGATGATCTAACCTAGGTAAGAGCTCTGCATTCTCAGCTCTTAGTCTCTTCTAATTGCATGTATGTCTTATAAAATAATAGCTCTTGTGTTACTTTAAGCAGAAGAGTCACTAGTAGAATTCAGTGACATCTTTTAACTTTGTTATAATCTCATTATGTTATATTACTTAGGAGACAGCTTTTAGAAATAGATTGTTGTATTTATATTGGGCACATACAAAATAATAATTTAAGGAGATTTTGTTAATTGTTATTGATTGAATTTGTGGGATGTAAAATGAAACTTTTCAGGGAATTTGGAATACAGTCACCACCTTAAGACGTGGATTACAGAATCATCTTTAAAATCATGACTTAGAAAATATTCAAATTTTATTAACATATAAATTAATTTAGGGCATATATTATATATTAATTATGGATTATGTGATGTTAATATATGAATGTATATAGTGGTGTGCATATGCATATCTATATCTTTTTATAAGACAAGCATTATGCTAAGGATTGAGAATAGAGCAAAACAAGATGTATTCTACAGGGCTCAAAGTCTTACTGGAAAAACACAGAATTATAATATGGTTTAAATACAGTTAATTTAGAGATATTACACATGTTATTAAAACATGTAAGAGAGAGATATTTAAAGCAGAACAAATCTAGAGACTTCAAGCATTACTGAATGGATTTCATTTTGGAGGGTGCAGGAGCCAGGTGTCTTCCCACCACGTCTCTTGGGATGTCTTACTTTTAGGACTGGAGAGGAGAGGGATTGCCTAAACTTCTCCTTCTGACCTCTCATAAACCATCCGCCCCTAGGTGCAGCTGGTGTTCTCCATTGAACTGTGCAGAACGAATTCAGCATCATAAACAGAGGAAATGACTAATTGTGTGCTGTTTCCTCTCACTGCTGGGAGCCCCTGCTGGTCTCTGGCATTCCTGCAAGTGTTGAAAGGATAATACAAGGGTAGTTTCCTAACAGACTCCTGAAGATCTGTAATTTTAGAGCTAGAAAGGGCACTAAAGATCATCAACCACTCCCTCCTACTATAGATAATGGAACTGAGGTGCTTAGGTAACCTTGTACAAACTCCAAGGATGGGTTAGGGCAGCACTCACACCAACACTAAAGTACCTGGACCCTTTGATGGGCCATTTCCTCATGCCACCCAGCTGCTGTCTAGTGACAGTACTCTCCAGCTCATTCTAGGACCTGCGAGCTGGGGAGACAACTTCTAGCTGGAGATCCCTTCCCTTGCACAGACTCTCAGAGTACCATCCAACCAATCATTGTTGTTAGAACTTAATTAAAGGAAAGAAAGACTCAGGTAATTAAAGAAGAAACTTACATACTTCTAAGTATCCTAGATTCTTCTTCCCCTTCCAAACACCTGGGACACACGACCTCAGGATTTGTTGAATACTGGCATAGAGTAGTTATATATATTTTTAAAGAGGAAATGATAATATGTAGTTTGTGGTGCATGAAAATTATGACCTGTGAGCCGGGCGTGGTGGTGCACACTTGTAATCTCAGTACTTGGGAGGCGGAGACCGGAGGATCCGGGTTCGAGGCCAGCCTGAGCTAATTAGTGAGGCCCTCCGCAACTTCGTGAGACCTGGTTTCAAAATAAAGGATAAGAAATAGGGCTGGGGGTGTAGCTCGGAGGTAGAACGCCCCTGGGTTCAATCCCCGGTACTGCAAAAAAAAAAAAAAAATTATGACCTGTGGCCCCATAGCACTGACATGTTCTGTAGAGCCTAGTCAAGTCTCTGCCTGAGTTCTAGACCTAGTCCATGATTCAACACAGCTTCTTACACCTATAGGGCATTTTAAAAATTTGCAAATTAGTGCAGCCACTATGGAGATCAGTGTGGAGATTCCTCAGAAAATTAGGAATGGATCCACCATATGATCCAGCTACAACACCCCCGAGTATCTTTCCAAAGGGACTGAAATTAGAAAATTATAGTAATAGATGCATATCCATGTTTACAGCAGCATAGTTCACAGTGGCCAAATTATGGAACCAACCTAGGTGTCCATCAACAGATGAATGGATTACAAAATTATGGGATATATACACAATGGAATCTACTCAGCAATCAAGAAGAACAAAATATTGTCATTTTTAGGTAAGTGGATGGACCTGGAGAACATTATGCTAAATGAGATTAGCCAGTCACAGAAAGTGAAGGGTCAAATGTTTTCTCTCATTTGCAGAAGCTGGAGAGTAATCAGGATACCAGAGGGACTTCAGATAATGGAGGAGAAACTTCCCTGATAATGGAGTCAGGGAGGTGATCTAGGGGAAGGGGGTGAGGAGAGGAAGTATCAGTGAAGGAACCACTTCCATTGACATTATGTACATATATGAGAATACCAATGTCGATCTCAATACCCCGTATGAGAAGGGAGGATTAGGGAGGGAGCAGGGGAAACCTCACCAAGTGCTGTGTGCCTGTATGATGTATGTCACTATCACTAGGAACTACACTATGATGTGAGACTATAATGCACCATAAAAGTAAAACAATGCAAAAAATAAAAAATAAATATAAAAATTTGACAGGAAATTTTGTGTGCGTGTGTGGATACAATTGGGGGCCTTTAGCCAAAACCAGTGATGCTCTGAAATCTGTCATGTGGAAGAGATCTCTCGCAATGAAAGTCCATCTGTGCTTTGAACAACTCTTCATGATGGCTCTGGATATTTGTGTCAATGAAAAAATAGTTCATATTCTCTGAGTCTAGAGCCTAATTCAGTTTTATACATAGTGTTTTACAGTGCTGAGATACACTAAAGTCCCTGGGAATACAACTGCCATGCAAATGAAGGGAAGACTCTACCTTATTTTTGTTCAGAAGTTGTTAAAGTGCTTATCATGGTTTTAGAAAACTTGGCTACTCATGACACCCACGGGAGTAGAGTGCCACACACTGCGTCAGTTGGCAATCACAGCTGTTCCAGGCATTCATTATATGTCACCTAGCTGGGCCAGCATGGAATCACTTCTAATCTGATACAAGTACACCTAAAGGTTTACATAGTAAGGTAAATTTATTTTCTTCTTTTGTTTAATTATAGTGAAAATTATATTGTTTAAAATGCATGCATATGTATGTGATATCACTGATAAGTTTCATTTCACCTTAGTAAATAGTATATACACAAAATACGTCATATATCCAGCTAACCTATTGGTCATTACTGGTTAATGTAATGGTGAGAAATAGTTTCATTTCTCAGGTACACAATTTATATTTTTGCCTGTATAGTGTGATTTTGTGGAGTAAGAAGATACATTGCCATTCACATTTTTTTTGGTTGGATGGATACTAATTATTGATCACTTCTACAGAAATAAAACTTTATTAGCAATTGTCAGCCTATTCAATTACAGAGAAGTGGCCAGAAATTTATTCTGTATCTAAGAATTCAAAAGATAGGTGTATATATCAGAAATGTAACAACAATAATCACACTGGGTATTTTTTAAGGTATGTCATGAAAAAATAGTGACAAATATTGACTAATTTGGATACTCCTAATTTTGCCTTATGGTAACTCTTAAGACACTTGAAAATTTAGTCCTTTAATTCTTTGTCATTTATTTCTTCACATGCCATTTTTTTCAACCCTGACATTAATAATTATCTATATATAGGTCCACCTGAACATTTTGTAGGAATAGGTCACCTCAAAATTCCTTTTTCTATTAAATAACTTTCTTTATGCATTTAAACTTCTATAAACTTACAAACATGGATGTGTTTTCTTCTGTAGGAAATAGAATGATATTAATTTAGTAGTGACATTTTGCTCTATCATTTGAGTAATCAGGCATCATCCCATTAGTATTAAGCAAATTCCCTTGTGTCTATAATTTATAATGATAACAAGTCCATCTATGGCTAACAAAACCTGACATGCCTTAACACCTCATTGTTTCCTTCGCCCTGGTCTACCATGTTAACTGGAGGTCATTATTTCTGTCTCCTTTGCAATTATTGTCTTATCATAAGATGTTCTGATCCCATTCTCCCTGTGACCTCGGAGGACACCGTCTCAGCCATCTTTTTCTGAGTTCTAAACTACTCTTTATGTCAATGTCCTTTCACATGATTTGGATAATACATTATGCCAATTACATCCACAGAAGGTTAACCTGACAATTTAGTTATGTTATAGCTGGCCTTACCTGTAATATGATAGATTGAATGCTTGACTTGATTCAATCAGACATTGAAACGGTAAAAAGGATAAGACCATTCACTTTCCATAAAATTGCACTGTTTTTAAGCCTTTAAAATTGACACACCTTGAAAAGTGGCCTACATTATAGATTTTCTTTTGTACAGGTGCCAATGGTAACTTTGTAGGCTTAATTTTGAGGGGGAAAGTAGAGTAGGTGGAAAAGGATGGCCTGCATTTGGCAATCATGTTGAGTGATTTTTCAGTTCATTAAGCCTTAGAATTTAAGCTGTTCTAAATAAGACAGATGTGTTCCCTTTCTTCCAATATAAGAAGCACAATTATTTCAAATTACTTACTTGGCTATTTCCTATATATTTTAAGATTATGAAGGCTGAATGAGTTAACATTTTTGAATTTCAATTGTTAACTTGCATATTCCATCACTTTTGCGATATAGGAGTATGCAGGCCTGTATGTGTTGAATGCGTTGGGCACGGGCATGTGCATAGCTACACTTTGGGCAAACCTTTCCTGCCCATAACCCCTCTAGATATAATTACTGAAATTAGAAAAATACTGTTCAAGTAGTCACTTTTCTAATATATAAATTGCATTTAAAACCTTTAAAAAATTGTCCTTGATTAAATTATTTTTCCTGATAAAGAAATATCTTTATAGCCAGGAGTGGTGGCACAGGCTTGTAATCCCAGTACTTGGGAGACTGAGACTGGAGGATCTGGGTTCGCGGCCAGCCTCAGCTACTTGGTGAGGCCCTCTGAAAACTTAGTGAGAATCTGTTTCAAAATAAAGAATAAAAAAAAAAATAGGGCTGGGGATATACCTCGGAGGTAGAATGCCCCTGGGTTCAATCCCCCATACCGCAAGGAAAAAAAAAGAAATATCTTTATAAATACAAATTTAATGCAGGGTAAGTTTTGCTGCAAATACTTGTGATCTATGCTAGGAAATCAAAAACATATCATCATTTTAAAAGTATCTGCTATCTGTGTATATCCAGTGACTCTTTTCCTCCTAATCAGTTCAATGTTTGAGCATAGTGCCAGGCCAATTTAATTAAGTTAAAGAAAAAAAAATTACCTAGTCTTCGATATTCCTCTACCTGAAAATATTCTTTCCCAGATACCTACAGAGTTCACTCTCATCTCCTTTGTTTTTTGCTCAGCAAAGTCTTTCCTACTGACCCTGTTTAAATCACTGCCTTCCATTCTTGAACCGCTCTCTGCTTCCTTTTCCCCCACATCAGTTACTGATACCTACTGACAATATTAAGTTTCTCACTGACATGCTTATATTTATCTCTTCCCCTTACAATGAAAACTCCTTGGGGTAAGGAATTCTGTCTGATTTGTTTCTCTCTGTGTCTCCAGAGCCTGGATAAATGCCTGCTCCATAGCAGGTACTCCAAAGATATTCACTAAAGATTGGGCAAAAACCTGTCATACTTTTATTTTTTGTAAATAAGTTGGTATTTACTAATTTATTGGTTATTTTTATTGAAAAACTGTCATTAGTTTCAAGTAGTTTTTTGTCTTTTGTTTACTTGAATATGTTTAAGAGAAAGCGTGATTTCAATAATTTGATGCATCTCAGGTGTGTACATGTGCAAATATGTGCACATTGAAAGACTGAGAACAATGATAAAGGACTCTACTAAATAGATTTATTGCTTAAATTCCCTTTGCTAGGTCATCGAGTTAAGTACCCTTCAGAATACCGAATTTTTTAGAATAAACATTGTGACAGTATCTTCTTAAAATTAATATAAAACACAGAGAAACATTTTTTTCAAGGCTAATCAGGAATAGTTACTCCAACGATTTTGTCATAGATGCACCTCTCATCGCTTGGAGATATTTTGAAATTCTGCCTGTGATCTTTTCTAAGGCCTCTTTCAGAGTTTCTTACCCATTTTCAAATTTGGAGATAGATCACAAGCCTCTATGCACATCTGTGTAAGATGTGCGGGAGAAATAAAATAGCAAATAATGAACACTGGAGCTTATTCATATCTTTTTGTGTGTGTGAAAAGTCACGGAAAATGATGAGCAAATGTATGGCTATACATTGATTTTAGTAGTTAAAAATAAAAGTCACAATGCATTTAATTCTTTGGGCTTCTAAGGAGCGTCTGCATCTAGTGTGCAAATTTTTGAAACACAAAGCCTGCTGTGTACTCTTTCTATTGACCAATTCTCAATTTGCAAACATACAGAAGCTCTCAGGGGGGATTTTAAAAAAAAGTGTCTTTATGAAGAACAAATCAGATCAGGCTAATCTAATTCCCTCTGTGACAGAGTGACAGAGCCTGTGGTTAAGAGGAAAGCAATAGATATAAGATCTTTATTTCAGTCAGACTTTTATTTCAGTGCACGACATTAATTAGGGAGCAGCGACGCAGAGTTGAGATCCTGCTATTAAAGCATGGGTGTGCAACTGCTTGGAAGGTCACATTCTAGAGCAGTTATTAATCGAGGAATGGGGGTGGGTGCGGAAGGATGCTTCAAAATCTGTCCTAAGTCCATTACTATATCTTTATCAGTGACTGGGATGATTAAGTAGAGTTCATGGATAACATCAAGTTGGGAGGGGTAACTGTCCTTGGAGAATAAACTTGAACATTTAAATGACCTTCTTAGATGAGAAAGTGGCTTCCTCTTAAACACAACAAAGGAGAAAGAATTGTGTGTGTGTGTGTGTGTGTGTGTGTGTGTGTGTGTGTGTGTGTGTATGACTGTGCATGTGCATGTGCCAGGAAAAAATACCAGGGCAAGCAAACCACAAAAACAATCTCAGCCAACTGAATGCGCGGAGTTGTAGAACCGCATGTTTACGTAGACACCACAGGGTGTTATGGTTAAATTGGCCCACAAACAGAATAATTTTTAAATATTTACAGTCCTTTGGAATAGTTAGCGGCATTGCAAATAAAAATGTGCAGAAGATCTGGCTTCTGAGTAGAATTTGACACTCTCCATTCCTGTCTGTTAAACTACTGATCATTTAGTCCACAAACCTGCCTTTACCTGATGTCCAGGGCAACACCTTCAGACACAAGTCTGCTTCCCTTAGAAAGTCTGGAAAGACTTCCTGCTGGATGCAGTGTCTGTACCTCTAGTTACAGCTACTTGGGAGCTGACAAAGGAGGCTGACTTGAGCCCAGTTGTTCGGGTTCAGCCTGGGTAACCCAGCAAGACCCCCTCTCCTAAGGAAAAGAAAGACTTACTGGCAGTTAAAGAGGACTACACCTCATTCTGATATCCTCAGGCTACATGTTTGTTAAATGGTGTGAACATTTTTTGCTTTGTTTTGTCTTTTTTTATTGTTGTTGTTTGTGTGTGTTTGTTTGTTTTTGATACTAGGGATTGAACCCAGGGGCATTCTACCTCCAAACTACATCCCCAGCCCTTTTTATTGTTTGTTTTTGAAACAGGGTCCCTCTGAGGCTGGCCTGGAACCTGAGATCCTCCTATCTCAGCCACCTAAGTCCTGAAATTACAGGCCGGCACCACCACACCTAGCAACGTTTTTTGTTGTTTTTTTTTTTTTTTTTGCCTTGACTTTATTTTTCCCAAACTTCCTGTTTTGATTTCTTTCATCTTGCCCTTTCAATTTTGGCCTGAATATTGTTTTCATCAATTTTCTTTATATTTTAAGTTCATGGTACCTGATCAGTAGGTGAGTTGCCTCACTTTGATTTATGGGGTTTGGGTTCTGGGGCTACTTGCTAAGTCTGACCCTGACATCATTGCCATTTAATATCACTGTGCTTCTAGACTTCTAGAGGTCTGAGCGTTTTGACCTCTAACTTCATCTCAGACAGTGACTTGTCAGTCTTGATGGTTTGCCAGGAATTGACCCTGCACCTAACCTTGATTTCCTGTGTTTATTTGTTTTCTACCCCCAAATTAATCACCTGCTAGAGACCTCTGACATCCCATTGGTCACCGTCTTTAGCCTCCACAGGGCTGATGGTGAACACCAGACTGCCTCCTATGTGCGTTTTTTAAAAAATATTTATTGGAAATTTTTTATTCCAAAACTGTTGCAAAACAAAACCATTGTAAAATTGAAAGCATACAAAACACATTTCAGATGTGGTGGAAATTCCTTGCATTTTCTCTGCCTATTATTGTAACATGTTTTTTGATAACGGTTTGGCATATAATCTTCAAGGTATAAATAGCTATAAAATTTGATATATGATAAAAATTTTAACAAGGCAATATTAAAGTGTGCTGCAACTTTCTTTTTCAGTTTATATTTAACTAGTTTCTCTTTGATGAATATTTCTAGGTTTTTCTTCTTACAAAAAGTACTATATCATACATTCTGATACATTTATCTTGAGAACTTATATATAGCTTTCTAGAATAAATTTAGTTGAAATTTAACTGATTTGACTTGAAACAAACCAAGATATCTTGGTTTCATAGTAGTTTAATCACAGATTCTATCCTAAAATGCTCAGTGTTCAGGAAAATACCTCTAACATACATGTAAACTATTCATTTTCAATATTTTTGTGGTATTGGGGATTGAGCCCAGGCACATTCTACCTCTGAGCTACCCCCTGCTAAACCTTTTAATTTTTTTTTTTTTTTAGCAGGGTCTCACTAAGTTGCTGAGGCTAGCCTGCTATCCTCCTGGTTCAGCCTCCCAGGCATCATTGGGATTAGAGGTCTGCACCAACATATGGCTAACACACACACACACACACACACACACACACACACACACACACACACAATTTAAAGAAAGTTAAACATAAAAATCTGGGCATGATGGCACAAGCTTATAATCCCAGTACTTAGGAGTCTGAGACAGGAGGATGAGAGGTTTGAGGCCAGTTCATAGAACCTTCTCAAGACCTTGTTTCAAAATAAAAAATAAAAAAGACTGGAGGTATAGCTCAGAGGTAGAATGTCCCAGGGTTCAATCCCCAGTAACACACACACACACACACACACACACACACACACACACGGAAGCTAGACATAAAATATTTAATAATACTAGTAATATTTGCACTTTATATTTGGAAAAACAACCAATGCTATCTAAAACTCTTTTTTCTGAGGTTGAGTTATTATCATTACTAACCTTGTAAGCCAGGAAGAATAATTCTCATGCTGCTGTTATTTTTTGAGAAATCGTAAGTCCCCCAAACAATCCAACTTTTGTTTCCCCAAATTTGATATATATATATTTAAATTCACTCTTTTAGGTTTCCCTCAAAGATCTTCTTTTTATAGATTGCCATGTTTAAAGACACATATCTCTGATTAAAAAAAAAACTGAACTTTTAAAATATTTTTTAGGAGCAAAAAAGCTTAGGAGTATAAATATAGTTTCTTTTCTCTATTGGAAAGCAAATCTTTAGTAATAGCCTTAGGAAGCGGGTGTTATATATTAGGATGTGGCCTTTCAAATCCACAGGCCTAAATTTTTCACTTTGGTCTAATTTTATTTAAAAATCCAGCTTCTAAAATACCAGGAGTTTTCTTTAAAAGCTTTAGCTTTTGTTAGGAACAACTTTTCTGTGGAAGGCAGTGCTTGTGCTATAGAGCTTTAGATTTTTCAGTTAAATAGAGATGTTTACCTGAAGTAAACATGATATAAGACTGAAAGCTTGGAATGGACTTAGAATTTTATTAGGTTTCCCCCAAAAGAACCATTTTGAGTAAGGTGGCTGATGCAATCAGTATTTTGGGCAAAAAAAAAAAAAAAAAATAAAATAAAAAGGGATAAGAGATAAAATATACTGAAGAATTTTACTTGTACTTTACAACAGTGACAGACAGAAGAGTGAAATTGATTAGAGATTAAAAACACAGATATCCTGGCAGTCAGAAAGAGAATTGCAAAGAAATAGGCAATCGCAGGGAAAGAAATAAAAAATGAGCAATTTTTAAAATTATGACATTATTATTCAGCATAGTGGGCTCCCCGTGTTTATAAAGAGGCCTTTCATCATTGCTCTTCATTATTTTTCATGATGACATGGTGACACGGAAAGAGAGAATCTCAACACAAGTTGTGTTATATAGACACAGAAAACAAAAGGAAGCAAACACAGTCATGTTCCCTTGTACTCCAGAGAATCAATACAGAGCAGGAACACTTAGAGGACTACAATATTTTTAAATGAATTTATTCTTATACCATGCTGGATTCTGAATTTTCCTTATTGTGTTACAAAGTTATTTGTGGGTGCTATGATCCCATTAGGTTAGGGCCTCTGGTGCTAATTTTAGTTATCACGTTATCAGAGGGATCACATATTCTACAATGCATCTAGGGGACAGGTGGTGTTGAGTCGGCTGTGCAGAGCTAGTAGTTCAAGAAAGATCCAGAATACATTTTTTAAAGAAGTTACAATATCCCTGTGGTTAGAAAAGGTAAGATCCATCAAGAAAAATATTTAAGGTCAACAGTGTCAAGAGGTTTTGCTTCTGGGAAGATTTTTCTTGGCCCTCTCCAAATTCCCCTGGTGAGGAACAATCATTTTATTTTCTGAGCTCCTACTATATCCTATAAATAAATCTCTGTCCAAGTAACACTTTATTGTACTTTTCCACATATCTTAACTCCTTGCATACAGGGACGTCATCATATCTTATTCAATTATCTATGGGACATATGACAGTACTTAACATATCTAATAAGTATTAAATGGATATGGTTGATTACTTGCTGAATTTTAAAACATCCTCTGAATTAACTCAAATCTACCTGCCAGTATAATTATTGTCATTAAATCATGTGTCCAAAAATGCAACTATTTATTAAGTCTATTATCTATAAAGCAACAATGGATTGCTTTTAGAGGATGTGGGAGAATATTAGCTGTCATACAAACAAAAGGAACAGTTATTTTTTTCCAGTAGATCCTATTTTGAATAAAATAAAAATCTAACAAGTCTGATATATAGATGAATATATGTTTCTCTCTCTCTCTCTCTGTATATATATATATATGTATATATATGTATATATACATATATATACATATATATATGTATATATATCTCTCTATATATATATCTGTATGTATATATATATATATATATATATGCTTAGAGCCATATACTGGGGAGAAAATTAAATATGCATGTAAAACACAAAGGCCTATGGAACAATATATGCAAATTGTGCACATGGACCGGCTATCATTTCCACACTATTAGTTACTGGTCTGCAGTGAGATGAAGAACTTGAGCCAAAAAGTGAATCAGTTATAGAACTAAGCACAATATTTAGCTGAGTGGCTTTTTTTTCTTCCTTCATCACCAGTGTTCTCGTGGAAGAAAGCAGTGACTTGATTTACGTGTTGGCACAAATTTCTGATTTTGTTGGGAACTAGCCTCTCCAATAACACTGCAGTATAAAACCAACATGCTGGACCCGCGTGCAGAAGGGTCTGTGATCTACGGGAGTTTCTTTTGCCACCTTCACAATGTTGACCATGCAGCTAATTGGAAAGGAAGATGATTCACCGACGTGTGATGCCCCATTAGTGCACCTGCCATGAGGGAATACTCCAACTTGGTGAGAAAATAGAAAGACTAAAATACATATTTATAGGATCCCCAACAGAAAAATTGGCAAAAGAAGCAACTTGGATTTATATATAAGGGCCAATAAATATGTCATTGAGTTTAACATCCTAATAACCAGATAAGTTGTAATTAAAACTATACTAGATACCATGTTTTACCAGCTGAATTTTCCAGAAACATAAACACTGGATGATAGCGAGCGCTGACAAGGATGCAGAGCTGGGAGGGTTGCTGCCGTGTCATAGAGGGTGAGTGTGCAACCCCATTTTTCTTCCACTTGACATCCTTTAAGACTTTGTCCTTCCATTCTATTCTCTTTTGAATTCTTTCACTGTCAACAATATTGAATCTCCTTTTTTATTTTCTATTTGGTGCCCACTCATTTTGAACCATGCAATAGCCTGCTTGTATTATTATTAAATTGCTTTTTTTTTTTGCTTATTCACCCTCATTTCCCCCAAAGAGATCATGCAACCCTTGAAAGAAGGAACTATATTTTAATAAGCATTGTTGTCACCAATCCCCACAGAACCCAATACAGTGAATCTTATATGGTGTGTGGTTAAATTTATATTTGTAAGTGACATTGATGCATAATGATGCATTGTCTTAAATGGAGAGGACAAAACTGACCAAGAGCAAAGGAAGGTTTTACTCTCTTAGGGCTCAAAGGAGTGTAATGTTTGGATGCATGGAGAATAAGGATTAGTGGTCTCTATTGCTTTAGTTTTTTTCATAGAATAGGAAGGAATAGGAACAAAAATTTTCATGTATATGTTTTGGGGTGGAGTGGAAAGAGTAGGACAAAAAGAGAAATCACACAACTTAAGAATAACAGAGCCAAAAGAAGTTAGAGGTATAATCAAGGACTAATCATTCTGTCAATGAGAAATCTGAGCCCAGAGAAGATAAATGTGAGGTTGGTTGCCTAGATAGTTATTCACAAATTCCATGTCTCTAACCACTTTATATAGCAAACTGGATATTTTAAGGAATAACTAAATAACAAAAGTAGAATTTATGAATATTTGGAAATAGTTAAGATGTTAGTTATAAAAGCATAAGAAAAAGCATGTACCTTAAGAGATATTTGCTTAAATTAGAAACGAGGATCTAGGTCACTACCAATCTCTCTACTATGTACAAGGGGGGACGAGGGGAGAAGGGGCAGGGTGCAGAGGGGAACGCACCAAGAGATGCCATGTGTCTATATGAATGTACCACTTTGGATCTCACTGTGATGAACAATTACAATGCACCAATACAAATTGATAAGAAAGCAGAACTAGAAGTTCTAAGTAAGTTGTGTGGCTGTGAGCAGTTGAATGCCACTTTCCTTCTCAAGTAGGAGTAAATAGCCAGCCATGTGGGCAGTCTGCTCTTGTCTGGGAAACAGCCTTGTGATACATTGGCAACTAAGTACAATTCCTGCAATACATTCCCACTGACATCATGGTCTAGAACTACTCCTTGCTATCACTTTCAATCTTTGGACCATTGCATCCTGTGGCCAAAATGAGATTAACTTTGTAGCCAAGAGCTACTGGATATATTGTGGCTTCTCCAGCAACATGCTCAGTTTTCAAAGCCAAATGGAGTCAATTAGCAAGTCAACTGGCAGTCATATTCTACTGTGGTATTACATATTCTTTTGTATTTTTTGTAACAAAGATTGGTTCAGTTAGAAAGCTCTTAAAGTTCAATGTGATCATTATATTTTCCTAAAGAAATTCTTAAAAAGAGTTTTAAATTAATAACTTAAATTTTGTTTTTATCAATGTATGTTTATTGGTGCATTGTAGTCTCACATCATAATGTAGTTCAGAGTGATAAGGGCCTATATGCACACAATACTTGGTGAGCTTCTCCCCCTCTCTCCCCACTCCCTCCCCTTCCCCATACATGATACGAGATTGACGTTTATTATTTCACATATGTACATAATGTCAATAGAAGTGTTCCCTTCATTAATTCTCGACCCCCCAATCTTCCCTAGACCACCTCCCTGGGTCCTACTGGAGTTTCTCCTCCATTATCTAAAGTCCCTCTGGTATCCCAATTACTCCCTAGCTTCCACATATGAGAGAAAACATATGACCCTTCACTTCTGTGATAGCTAATCTCATTTAACAAAATGTTCTCCAGGTCCATCTATTTTCCTGCAAATGATGTGATTTTGTTCTTCTTAATTGCTGAGTAGAATTCCATTGTGGATATATCCCATAATTTTGTAGTACATTCATTTGTTGATGAACACCTAGATTGGCTCTATGACTTGGCTATGAATTATGCTGCTATAAACATGGATATGCATGTATTACTATAATATTCTGATTTCAGTCCCTTTGGAAAGATGCCCAGGAGTGGTATATAACTTGAGTTTTGAATGGATGATTTTACTAAATGTTTAGTGCTTCAATATATTTCACACTTTTTAAGTAATATAAACAAATAGATGAGGAGAGAGGAAAAATAGAAACCATTTAGATGCATCTATATTTTAACCATTTTTATGAGTGGTCACATATTGAGAGGCAGACAAAAGATTAAACCCATGGCAAATTGTGAACTTCCTTTATTGTAGGTAAAATTACCATCTGTATTATGCAAGCCTTGTATCTTCTACTGTTTTATGATTTCAGGGAAATGATTTACACATTGTTAGAAATAAATTTCCATGGCATCATAAGAAAAGACACATGTTCAAAAATAACTCTACTAGGCAATTTTACTTTTTGCAAAAAGTGTCTTGCTATTAGGGAAGCCAGGTATGCAAGCACACCTGGTGGAGAGCGTGCTGGGCCTCTTATCCCTAACACAACATTTCTGCACCATACTCCTATTGGTGGGAGTGTGGCTTCACAGTCTATGCCATTGGCTAAAGCCGGATGCCACCAGGGGACAGGGTTGGCAAACACAGTTTTTTTTTTAAGAAATATTAACTTTACAAAAGGATGAGAGCTTATACAAGGTTACAAAAGGGTGGTTTCAGCCGGGCGTGGTGGCGCACACTTGTAATCCCAGTACTTTGGGAGGCTGAGACCAGAGGATCCGGGTTCGCGGCCAGCCTCAGCTCTCTCTCTCTCTCTCTCTCTACCCCCGTCTCTCTCTCTCTCTACTTAGTGAGGCCCTCTGCAACTTCGTGAGACCTGGTTTCAAAATAAAGTATAAAAAATAGGGCCAGGGGTGTAGCGCGGAGGTAGAATGCCCCTGGGTTCAATCCCTGGTACCGCAAAAAAAAAAAAAGGGTGGTTTCTTTTAAAGTAATCTTTTAATAAAAAAGGCTTAATTATATTTTCACACCTTCCTATACATTTTATTTTTATTTTTATTGTACATTGAAATTCTACATCATAATGAGGTTCAGTGTGATATATACATGCATGCAGCACTTGGTACGTTTCACTCTGAACACCACCCTACCTGTCCTTACTATTGAAACTGGAATTAATACTTCATATATGGATATAGCATTATTTGAATTGTTTCCTTCATATACAATTTATTGGCCAAACCACAAAATACATGTGATGAAAGCATGCATGAGGCTGAGTTAGATAAGACAAAATGAGCACTTTGAGCTCCTCGATCACCTGAGCTCTATAAGTACAAGACACAGACACTGAGGTTCTGTATCCATGGTTGTGAATACAGAAACACACATTTGACCAGTATCACTGGCTGAAATATTATTTCCAAAAATGGAGATATTAACTTCTGAGATGTTATCATCTAGTCAGCGTGACACACTTGATGTTCACAAGGCAACTTCCTGATTATGCCTGTGAAGCACAAGATATAGGAGCCATGATTTTGAATTTGTGCTAAAAGTAAACTTCTTATTTGCAAGATATGATCTGCCTTCAACAACTGAGTGGTACACAGATAATCAGCCCTATTTTTTTTTTTCAGAGAAAAAGACAGACGTTTATTTAGGAAAGTGGGGGATACACGTTCAAGGGAGAATGCAGGCCACCTCAAGAGGGAAAGAGCGTCTTTGGGGTCTCTTAGGAGACCCCCACGGGGGGGGGGG